>CAUYQG010091840.1:0-15984 GCA_963574415.1 Tarsius wallacei
TGAAACCCAATCCCCAATGTAATCATATTAAGTGGGGGCTTTAGAAGGTGATTAAGTCATGAGGACTCTGACCTCATGAATGAAATTAGTAGCCTTTAAAAGAGACCCAAGGGGGTTTGTTTGCTGTTGGGCAAACAAGCAGTTCTTAGCTTATAGCCTCATCACTCCCATCTCTGCCTCTATCTTTCCACCACTTTTTCTTATGTGTCTCTCCTCTGTGTGTCTCTTATAAGAGCATTTGTCATTGGATTTAGAGCCCACCCAGGTAATCCAAGATGATCTTCTCATTTCAAGATTCTTAACTTAATTACATCAGCAAAGACCATTTTTCTAGATAAAATAACATTCACAGGTTCCAGGAGTTACAAATGTGGGCATAATTTCTGGGGGTCACCAGTCAGCAGTCAGCCCACTACGATAACCAGTTAGCTCCATTTGTTTTCTTCCCCCTTTTTTTTTTTTTTTTTTTAGTTGGAGTCTAACTCTGTTGCCCAGGTTGGAGTGCAGTGGCACGCTCATGGTCACCACAGCTCGAACTGCTGGGCTCTGGCGATCCTTCTGCCTCAGCCTTCCAAGTAGCTGGAATTACAGGCACACGCTACCACGCCTGGCTAATTTTTTTGATTTATTGTAGAGATGAGGTCTCACCAAGTTGCCTAGGCGGGTCTCGAACCCGCGGACTCAGGCAATTCACTCACCTCGGCCTCCCAAAGTGCGGGATTACAGGCTGAGCCACCGAGCCTGGCCTATTTTTTTGATTTATTATAGAGATGAGGTCTTACCAAGTTGCCTGGGCTGGTCTTGAACCCCTGGGCTCAGGCAACCCTCTCACCTCAGCCTCCCAAAATGCTGGTATTACAGGCTTGAGCGACCGTGCCTGGCCCGCACCACTTGTTTTCAATATTATCCTTTCTCTTTGGAATTGCCTTTTCACTTTTGTTGAAAATTAGTTGAACATATATATATGAGTCTATGAGTCTATTTCTGGACTCTTTTTTTTTGTTCAGGGCCTCACTCTGTCAGACTGGAGTGCAGTGGCACAATCATTTTTACCACAGCCTCAACTTCCTGGGCTCAAGCAATCCTTCTGCTTCAGCCTCCTGAGTAGCTGGGACTACTGATGTGTGCCACCATGACTGGTTAATTTATATATATGTGTGTGTGTGTGTGTATATATATATATATATATTTTTTTTTTTTTTGAGTTGGAGTCTCACTTTGTCACATAGGCTAGAGTGTAGTGACACGCTCATGGCCACCCCAGCGTCGACCTGCTGAGCTCCGGTGATCCTTCCACCTTAGCCTTCCAAGTAGCTGGAACTACATATTTATATTTTTGTAGATGAGGTCTCGCTATGTTGCCCAGGCTGGTCTTGAATTCCTGGGCTCAAGCAGTCTTCTCACCTAGGCCTCCCTCCCAAAGTGCCTGGGATTACAAGCAGGAGCCACCATGCCCGGCTCATATTATTCTTTTTATATGTAGTCATGTGTAATTTAACAATGGGGATATGTTCTGAAAAACATAGCAGTAGGCAATTTCGTCATTGTGGGAACACCATAGAGTGTAGGTATACAAATCGAGATGGTAGAGCCTATTACACACCTAGGCTACATGACTGTACTATATATTCAGAGCCATCTCTGGAACAGAGAGGTGAAGGGCTCTGCAGACCCTTTCTCCAGAGAAATACCTATAACTAGTAATTATTACATGAAAAAACAATCATTTAAAGTTCCTGGGAATTGTCCTAAGATCACATTGTCAATGAAGAAAACTTCATTCAAGAAAATCTACTAAATCTCAGAACAGAGAGAGTCTGTGGCATTTGGGCCATGACCTGTTCCCTCTCTTCCCCATCCCCCAGCTCAGCGTGATGAAAGTTCTACCGCAGGTGAATGTAGCCAAGAACACAGGGATCCCTCTCCCTCCAGTCTCAGCTGAAGGCCATGGGATCTCCCCAGGAAGGGCAGGGCATCAGCATCCCTCATGCTTCACCCCCAGCTCTGTGTTGCAGACGTTCTATTTCAGGCAAGAGTGACTGAGAGATCCGGGATTCTTTTCCTCTCTCCCGCCCTTCTCTGCAGGGTAGAGGATCTGCTTCAGGTACGGCAGGACAAAAAAATACCTGATTGTCTTTGTGCCAGCTTGTTTGTAGAGCAGAGTTTCCATGCCATGAATGGCAAGCCAAAAAGATCAGAAGCTACTGCCCCACCAGGCAGCCTATTGATGTCACTCTGTGAGAAGGGGGCCATTCTCCCTACCCCCAGATCCAGGGCAGTTGTGCAGAGGTTGTGCCCAGACAGAGAGACAGGCTGTAAGAACAGAGAGATCTGAAGCTCTCTCCAAGGGAACTGACTTCTTTTGGAACTGAGTATGGAGCATTCAAAGCAATGGAGATATTGGTGGTAAGCAACTAAGAGAAAGCTAGTAGTCCCGTGAGAGTAATAAGCTAAACCACAGACCAGCTAGAAGTTTACTGGAGAGAAAAAAGAACTAAGAAGAACACTTGTGGGTGTTAACGAACCTCAAAGATTGACCTGAAAGAGAACCCCTGAAAAGGGGCCAGAATTTAAGATGTGGAGCAATGTATACCTCAGGGCATTGTTGAAAATAATAGAGCATCAGTCATCAATGGAGGCTAATAACTGGGTGTGATTCCAACGCAGGCTTAATAGAGAAATCAGGAAAAAAGGCAGTCAAAGAGAGCCCTGCTAAAAACCACTGTCACCCACAGTGACTGTGCACATGCCCAAGGCAACTTCCTCTGGGGAGTGAAGTTAGTGGCTGCATACTTTAGAAGAAATAGACTCCACTAAACTAAACAAGTAAGCAAACAATAACAAGTCCCAGAAAGCAAGAGGTCAGTATTTAGAGTTGCTACAGTATATTATCTAAAATATCCAGTTTTTAACAAAATTTTATGAGTGATGGAAAGTGTGATCATCCTTAGGGGAAAAAAAGCAGGCAACAGAAACTGTCTTTAATCTCCAGAGTATACAGCTTCAGTAAAAAAGAAGAAGAGAAAAAGAAACTGCTTTTAAGAGGGTCCAGATGTCACACTTTGCAGACAAAGACTTCAAAGCAATTATTATAAATATATTCAGAGAATGGAAGAAAAGAATGCTTAAAGAAATCAAAGATAAAGTGATGATTTCTCATCAATAAAGAATATCAGTAAAGATTATAAAATCGCACCCAATGGAAATTCTGAAGTTGAAAGGGTACAAAAATACAATGAAAACTTCATCAGAGAGGTCCAGTAGTAGATGTGAATGGGCAAAAGAAAGAATCAGCAAATGTAAGGAGAGATTAATAGGGATTGCACAATCTTAAGAACAGAGAGGGCGTGGTGGCTTATACTCATAATCTGGGCATTTTGGGAGGCCGACATAGGGGGATTGCTTGAGCCTAGGAGCTCGAGACCAGCCTAGGCAACATAGTGTGACCTCATCTCTACAAAAAATATAAAAAAAGTAGTCGGGCATGGTGGTGCATATCTGTAGTCCCAGCTACTCAGGATGCTGAAGTGGAAGGATTGCCTGAGCCCAGGAGGTCGATGCTGTGGTGAGCCATGATTTTGCCACTGCACCCCAGCCTGGTGACAGAGTGAGATGCTGATTCATTAAAAAAAAAAAAAAGAAGAAGAACAGAGTGAAAAAATGCAGAAAAATGAACAGAGCAGGGCCTTAGAGGAAAGTAGAACACCATTAAGCACAACAACATATGCATAATAGGAGCATCAGAATGAAAGAAACAGACAGAAAAAATATTTGAAGATATAATGTTTGAAAACTTCCCAAATTTGATGAAAAATATTAATCCACATATCCAAGAAGTTTAATGAACTCCAAGTAGGAAAATGCAAAGAGACCGACATCCAGACACATTGTAGTGAGAATGTTCAAAAACAAAGAGGTTGTAATCCCAGCTACTTGGGAGGCTGAGGCAGGATGATTTTTTGAGTCGAGGAGTTCAAGGCCAGCCTTTTTTTTTTCCTTTCAGAAAAAAAAAAGCAAAGAGAATTTTTTTTTTAAGTTCGAATCTTGCTCTGACACTCAGGCTGGAGTGCAGTGGTGCAATCATGACTCACTGAACCTTGAACTCCAAGGCTCAAGTGAACCTCCTGTCTCAGCCTTTTGGGAGAAATTCTTGAAAGCAGAAAGTTAAAAAAACAACTCATCACAGACAAGAGCACCTCAAACTAATAACTGACTTCTCATCAGAAACAATGAATGCTAGAAGCCAAAGTGTTGACAGAAAAAATAAGTGTCAACCAAGAATCTTTTTTTTTTTTTTTGAGCCAGAGTCTCACTCTGTCACCCAGTGTGCAGTGGCACACTCACAGTCACCCCAGCATTGACCTGCTGGGTGGGCTCCAGCAATCCTTCTGCCTCAGCCTTCCAAATAGCTGGAACTACAGGCATGCACTACCACACCTGGTTACTTTTTTTGATTTATCGTAGAAACTAGGTCTCCCCAAGATGCCTGGACTGGTCTCAAACCTGTGGGCTCAGGTAATCCACTCTTCTCAGCCTCCCAAAGTGCTGGAATTATAGGCTGAGCCACCGAGCCTGGCCAACCAAGAATCTTATATCCAGCAAAATTATCTTTCAAGACCAAAGATGAAATAAAGACATTACCAGATAAACAAAAACTGAGAAAATGTATTGTACATTATTGAATTTAATTTGTCAAAATTTTGTTAAGAATTTTTTCTTCTATGTTCATGAATGATATTGGGTTGTAGTTTTTTTGTTCTTATAGTACTGTTTTCTGGTTTTGGTAACAGCAAAATGCTGGTCTCAGAATGAATTGGGACATATTTCTTTCAGTTCAATTTTCTGGAAAATTGTATCATTTCTTCCTTATACTTCTGGTAGACTGCCAACTCCTGTCTTCTCAGCAGCAAGGAGTCAGCAAGTCCAGAATCATATTTGGTTAAAAGATCCATTCAAAGTGCAAGGCCAGTGGATTTCACTGTAACACAGTATGAAAACTTATTGACATGGTTTCAGATTTCACAATGCAAATAACCTTTGAGAAACTATCACTTTTTTCATTTTGGTTTATATCAAAGGAGAATATCCATGATTATCTACAAAAGATTTTTTAAAAAATTAGCCAGGCCTGGTGGAGTGCATCTGTAGTTTCAGCTCCTCAGGAGGCTGAGGTATAAGGATCACCTAAGCTCAGGAGGCCAAAGCTGCAGTGAGCCAGGATCGTGCCACTGCACTCCAGCCTGGGCAACAGAGTGAGACCCTGACTCCAAAAAAAAAAAAAAAAGACTTCTGCAACAAAATGTGCAATCTTCCATTCCAGACCTGCACAACCCCCATCATAAGTTTCCCACCCCCAGCTGCCCCACCCCTGCCCAGTGCCCAAGCTCTTGTTTTCCTTCACACACCACTCACCTCCCCATTCAATCTGTGGAAAATGCCACCAGTGTTCCTTTCAAAACGCCTTTTGAACTGAGCCTTTACCATCCCTGGTCCAAGCCACCGACACCTCCCGTCTCCATGAATGCAAAGCTTCCTTGCTGGTCTCTGGCCTTCAGCCTCGGCCCAAAGCTTCACACGTTGTCCCACCTGGCATCACCCACCCTTCTCATCTTCTGCTGGGTGCCCCTGCCATCCACAGTGCCAAAGGCCTGTGGTTGAAGCATCCATGGGATAGAGTACTCAGTGGGGTGTCTGGCTAGGAGCTCCAGGAATACCCAAATCCTCTTCCTGTGGGGTCCCTCGGCAAGATGTAGGCCTAAGGACCCTGGCAAACAGGAAACCAACATACCATTTGGTTCTGGGAGACTCTCAGAAAAGCCTGCGCTGGGCCTGGGGCCTTTTGATGTCAGTGAGCGACAAGTCCCCCTTGGGATTAGACCACAGTGACTGCTGGTCCTGAGCAAGTTACGTAGGCTTCATGTGCTGTTCCAGATGACGAAACATGCAACCAGGGCTGTGGACTCATGGAAAGTCTTTCCTCCCACTCTGGCTTTTGTGGTTGCTTGCTGAGTGCTGTTTTTTGTTTTGTTTTGTTTTGTTTTGAGTTGTGGTCTCACTCTGCCACCCAGGCTGGAGTGCAGTGGCATGATTACGGTTCACCACACCCTGGACCTCCTGGGCTCAGGTGATCCTTCTGCCTCAGCCTCCCCAGTAGCTGGGACTATGGGTGAGCACCACTACTCCCAGCCAATTTTTTGATTGTTTGTAGATATGAGGTCCCGCTATGCTGCCCAGGCTGGTCTTGAATTCCTGGGCTCAAGCAATCCTCCTACCTCAGTCAACCAAAGTGCTGGGATTACAGCCACAGGCCACCGTGCCTGGTTGCTGTGTGCTGTTTTGATGAGAGGACAAGGGAGACTCATCTTGAGGGACTCAGAGAAGGTAAGAAAGGTGTGACTGGGTGTCTCTCTTGGTCCTGCTTCAAATGAGTCACACAGTTGTGACCAGCTGTCCTGAGCCCACTGTTTCTACCTGAGGAGAGACAATGGAGATGTCCCCTCTGCCCTTTGGAGTTGCCACCCAGCTGGACCCAAAGAGCCTCTGAGGCCAGGGGAATTACATCACTGTAGAATCCTGAACTGCCTGACAGTTAAATAAATCAGAAGGCAGGAAGCAGAATGAGTGGGATCTCAAGGATGCTCCACAGTCTTGGGTAGGGACGGAAAGAACTATAAGACCGCTTTGACTGATCATTGCCCCTCGATTTTCAGAAAGTTCCATCTCATTATGACTAAAAAAGTTGAGAGAGGGTGGATGTCTAGAACTTCTGCCAGTTCTAAGATACACTAAAGGTTCTAACATATTAACTAGGCTGATGATCGATTCCTTCATGCGGGCTTCTGATAAACTGAGCCAGAGTCTGAGGCTCAGGCTTGAGGACACCCCATGCCTGCCACAAAACAAAATCAAAGAAGTGAATGAGCCCCCAGAAGATGTGAGAGGAAGAAGAGTGATCCCCTGAAGGCCAGCACCCAGCAGGATATGTGACCATAGGCCCCATGAGAGCAGAGACTACAGTCTCCCTGGCATCCAGCACCGTGCCAGGCGCCCAGCAGGTGCTCAATAAATACTTGTGGCAAGAAACGAGCCATCTGGTCACTCAGGGGCAGAAGGCTAAGAGGAGAGTGTGTGCATGGAGGTGTGTATAGTTTGGGGGGTTATGCTTGCACATGTGTGTGCATGTGTGCACATGTGTGGTGTGTGTGTGTGCAAGTGTGACAGATTTTTCTAACAGTGACTCTTACCTCTGGTAAACTGGACCCTGTCACTGTCCTCAAATCTGACCCATCCCAAGCGGGTGATGGGGGAGAGGCAGCACCTTCCTCTGCCCCCAGTTACTGGTGCCCTCCCAGGGCCAAAGCTCCCATGGCCTGTGCGAGAGTTGGAGGAAGACACCTCTCCCCCTCAGGGCCTCTTCAAAGGAGAGAAACATGATGTCTTGCCAGAGCCCAGATATGTGGGTTCAATCCCAGAGCTGCTACTTGTTAGTGGTTTGGTCTCAAGCAAAGTTTCCTCTTTTGAGTAGAGGGGAAGTTATTACCAACCCTGATGTGATGAGTAAATGAGATCATGCAGGCAACATGGTGGCAGCAGCCTCAGGTGAGCCCCGCTTCTTGGATTTGTGCTCTGGTCTAGTTGCCTCTCACACTGAGTAGGGCGGACCTTGTATCAACAGGATATTGTGAAAATTTTCACGGCTGCGTCACAAAAGACTGTGGCTTCCACCTCACTCCCTGTTGGGTCACTTGGTCTGGAGTAGCCAGCCACCATATCCCGAGGATGCCTGCGCAGCCCCATAGAGAGGTGCTGGTGGTAAGGAGCTGAGGTCTCCTGTCAGTGGTTGGCACCCACTCACCAGCTGCATGAATGTGCCCTCTTGGAAGTGGACCCTCCAGCCCAGTTGAGCCTTCAGATGACTGGAGTCCTAGCTCTCCTACCATGGCTGGACTGATGTTAGGGACCTGGGCCTTTCATGTCTGGATGTATGTCACCTTGCCCTTCCTCGTCTCACCTGTGTTCTCACACTGAGCCAGCCCACTTATCTGGTCTCATGCTCCATCGTTCCTCCAGGTGCTGAGCAGAAACCGTGAAGCATTCCAGGCCCTGACATGACTATGAGCTCTTGGGTAGTGTGGCAGACACAGGCTGTGCATTCACCAGTTTCATCATCCACACCTCCCCACCCACAAGAAGACTACATTTCCCATGGCTCTTGCGGCCAAATGAGTCCATGTGACCTGTTATGGCCAATGAAATGCAGGAGGAAGTGAGGCATAGGCCTTCTAGATCTCGCCCCTGCTATTCCCCGCCCCCCCCAAGACCCTCTGCCCATGCTCCCTCCTCCCCTGCCTGTTTGTGACACAAGGATACCTTGGAACCACAGATGATGGAGCTATAGATGGAGGCAGCCCCTCCTCCCAGGAAACACCCTTAGAAACTACACGATGTCTTCCTCCCAGGCTAAGGGCCTGGGAACACACCTGGGGGATCAGCTTTCTTCCAGTTCTTGCTTCCGGCCTCCGTGTCTTCAGGAAGCTCCACTCATCCATGGAAACGCCACTGACTATGGAGGCATTTTGGTGGAACCTTGGGCACGAATTCTCCTCTCTGGGCCTTCGTTCCTCCACTGGAAAGATGGAGGAGGCTGATCCTTCTAGAAACCCCAGGATGCTCGTCCCAAGGGCGGGTGACATCTGTCCCCTTGCTCTCTCTGGCTATACCCAAGGGAAGACCTGACTGCGATCTTTGCATCAAGGCCCTTCAGATCAGCTCCTCTGAGCCTGACGTTGTTTCTAGAAGTCTGAAGGGTGATAACCCTGTGGACAGGGATGGCGAGTGTTGCTTTAAAGTCATTAAAGGGTTTCAGTGCTAGCTTTGCCATCACTCACCAGCTGGGTGATCTTGGACAAGGGACACCTTCCGTATGAGGGCAAGATTCTGCCCTCCCAGGATTTAGTGATGTCAGTAGCCGACATTATTTCTCTGGGACTCAACTTTCTCATCTGTGAAATGTAAATACGACTATATTTAACCCGATGGGACTGCTGGGAGGTCCAAATGAAACGATGCGCAGAGTGTAGAGATTAGCCTGGTCCTTAGGCATCTAGTGAATGCCGACGCTAAGACAACCCAGCACCTACCACTCGGTACGTTAGCCCCCACGACCGGCCTTGCCCCGGCAGCTCTGTGTGGACACCCTGGGGCTCACTCCCTGTGGTTTGAGGAACACAGCCCTTTGTCTGGGGTGGGGTGCGGCAGTGTGGGGGGCTTTTAGGGGGTGGATCTCTAGTGCCTAATTCAGAGTTAAGGCAGCCAGTGTCCTTTCCAGAGAGTATACCAAGGCCTTGAAGGCCAACCAAACACTAAGTTGTGGCACAAGCCCACATCCGTCACCCCCACAACCTGCTGCAGATCTGCTGGCGGACAGTCAGATGTTAATTACTGACTTGGCATTAACCTGCTTGGGAGAACGGTGCAAGAGTCTTTTTTTCCCCCCTCTCTTTCCAACGACATAAACATTTGTATCGTAAGTGGTCCAGGGGGTTGGAGATGTTTATTTTGTAGTTACCAAAGAGAAGACGCCCTTTGGGAGACCCCCTGCACCAGCAGGTGTCTCTGAGGGTAGGGCGGGGCAGTGGTGTGGGTGATCTGGGCAGCAGAGTGGATGGTCAGTCCAGAAGCTTTGGCCAGGCTCCCGCCTATCCCTGGGACTGCAGGTGACTTGTCCAAGCAGGGGAAGCGATGCTCCCCAGTGCTCCTAGTTTGTTCTGGAAACACGCACACTAGCATTTTGACAGTGCTTTCTTGTGAGGACTGTGATGCTGACAGACTTATGTTGCTCCTTGTGTGTGTGTGTGTGTGTGTGTGTGTGCTTTCCAAATGTTTAAATAATCAATGTGCATTTGATTTTCAAAACAGCACTTTGCAACGCATGGACACAAGTCACATAGAAATACATCAGACAAGCTATGTAAGTCTTCAACTCCTCTCCTCCCTTCTATTTCCAAAGGTGACCACACTGAGTTTGACATGGACCTCCAGGACTTTGGTTGTGCCTGGGGCAAAAATAGCTGGGCCCAGTGACTCATGCCTATAATCCCAGCACTTTGGGAGGTCGAGGCAGGTGGATTGCTTAATCCCAGGAATTCAAGATCAGCCTCGGCAACATAATGAGACCTCATCTCTACAAAATTAAAAAATTAGCTAGGCGTGGTGGTGTATGCCTGTAGTCCCAGATACTCAGGAGGCTGAGGTGGGAGGATCACTTGAGCTCAGGAGTTTGAGACTCTGGTGAGCTGTGATCATGCCACTGCATTCCAGCCTGGACAACAGAGTGAGACCTTGATGACTCAAAAAAAGGGGGGTGGGTGGGACAAAAATGATATCATACTTACAGAAATCAGTATGAAAATGGAAATAAAATGGAAATAAAAGCAATGCCTACTCCATACAGTTGTGAGGACGTGTTTTTCCACTTAAGGTATCCTGATACAACATCTGTAGTTGCACGGCATTCATGTGAATGGTGACATAGGATTTCACACTATGGAGGTAGAAGGATTTATCCAATCACTTCTCTACTGATGGAATAAGTTGCTTTTAAAAGAAGAGAGAAGGATGCTCTTAATAAAGATTTTCCTGTTACTGGGTGCCGTGGGGACTCGCTCTCTGGGTAGACAGCAAGTCGGAGCGTCCCGGGTTAATGTAAAGGTTTAGGACCAAGAAGCTCGTGACCTCAAAGGAGGGAGGATTCGCAGAGGCGGTGGTCTGGGGCCAGCCGTCTTCGGCAGATCTCCGGCCTACCTGCCACGGGGCGGCGCTGGTGAGCAAGGCTGCTCCCGGCCGGCTCCTGCAGTTAAGGCGGGGCGCAGGAGCAAGGGCAGGTGGCTCTGCCGCAGGGGAACCAGGCTGGGGGCAGCTCCTCGGCGTCTTCCCGCCGCGAGCTGGGCCTGGAGACTGCCTGCCCATTTGCCCACTGGGGCCTTGAGCGAAATGTAAGGACACCCATATTTTGTATTTGTTCCCTTAAGTGAACAAAAGATAAAGAAATCCACTGCGGGCAGGGAGCCAGCTGAGAAGGGTGCTTTCCCGGGTGTGCACCCTGAGAAGACGAAGGCCGGCAGATACTTATATTGAATGGGGCACATATTGGATGCACTGGGGGAAGCAGCGACTTAAAGGACCCGAGTCAGGAATATGCTCCCGTGAGAGAGGCATCGTTAAGCCTGGAGTTTGGTAAATGGGGTTCTCAATCCCAAAGTCAGGGCTCATCCAACATCCCCGTACTTCTGTGGTTCCCGTGAGGGATGGTTCCAGAACTGTGCGAATGGCTCTCATTTGCAGAGTCGGGACTTTGGGCCAGGCCCTGGGGACACACTGAGTCCTCCCAGACCTCATCCTCCTTAGCTTACTGATAAAAATCACGAAAATGTACTGCAGATTTGCAGACCAGCGATTGAGCTTACTATATATATAAGGTATATATATATACTCTCTCTCTCTATGTACATATATATATATAGAGAGAGAGAGATGGAGTCTCACTCCATCACCCAGGCTGGAGTGCAGTGGCATGCTCACGGCCACCCTAGCGTCGACCTGCTGGCCTCTGGCGACCCTTCTGCCTCAGCCTTCCAAGTAGCCGGAACTACTGGCGTGTACTGCCATGCTTGGCTAATTTTTGCCTTATTGTTGAGACAAGGTCTTGCCAAGTTGCCTGGTCTGGTCTCGAACCCGCAGGCTCAGGCAATCCACTCGCCTCGGCCTCCCAAAGTGCTGGGATGACAGGCTGCGTCACCGAGCCCGGCCTTGAGCTTAATATTTTACCTCTACTACTTCATTTAATCTCCACCACAACCCCATGAGAAACTCCTGTTATGCCTATTTTATAGATGAGCAAATGGAGGTTAGAAAGGTAAAGAACCTGACTGAGGTCCGGGAACTCGTGTTGCAGAGGCCACATCGAACACCAGTTCCCAGAAATCCAGAGCTCATTGCCTTAATGGTCCTCGAATGAGGAATCCCATGGCTACTCTGTGAAGCCCACTCACTCAGCCAAGGTCATGTGCACAGAGTGTGTGACATCAAGCCTGCCGCCTCCTTCTTCCACCCCAGCTTCCAGTCCCTGTCGTCCCAAGTAATGCACAGGGTCTGCCCAGAGTGCATTTTGGGATAGAGGGTCCCAGAGCCTTGAGCTCCAGTGGCTAATGGGTTAGACTGAAATGAAGAAGGGAAGGGCACAAGAAAGGCCAGAGCCCCAAGCCAGCGGGAAGGCCAGGAGCTGGAGAAAGCTGAGATTCCAACTCCCCCTTTGCCAAGCGATCTGGATGGTGAATCCCAGCCAAGTAAGGCAGCAGGAGAGGGCAGGCCTTGCCCGCCTCGGGACTGGGAAGAAAGGCAAGTTTCTAAGAGACTGGAGGGCTCCCTGCATGGGAAAGGGAAGTGATTCTAGCCGAGTGTTTGGCTGGGAATCTGGCTGACAGTTCCAACTCAAAAGGGAACAAGGAATTGCTGAGGGTGGCAAACTGGTTATAATTAAGAGAACCTGGGAGACGCAAAACAATGTGAAGGCCACCAGCTGTCCTGGATCTGGAGTCTCTGTCCTTGGAGCCGCTGGCTCAGGGGCTGGGGGAACAGCTCAGGAAACTGGCGCGTCCCCCCCGCAACTGCAGTGCAGACCATTCAAGCAAGGACTGTGGAGGGAAGGCCTGGGCCCAGGTGGCTGCCAGGGCAACCTTCCCACAGGCACCTCTTCCCCACCTTCTCCACAATGTCAACTTACCCACCTTGTCTCTGTGGAAAGCTTACAGGCTGGGCGATGACAGTCAAGTCCGACTGCTCTTTTTTTTTCTTTTGCATCAGGGTCCCATTTTGTTGTCCAGGCTGGAGTGCAGTGGCATGATCACAGCTTGCCTCAGCCTCGACCTCCTGGGCTCAGACCATCCTTCCTCCTCAGCCTCCAGAGAAGCTGCGATTACAGGGATGCGCCCCATCCGGGTGTTTTTAAACATTTTTTTGGTACAGAAGAGGCCTCGCTATGTAACCAAGACAACTTGTGCCTCCTGAATGCATATTTAACTTCTGTGAGCCTCATTTTCCTCGTCTGACAAATGGAAATAAAAGCGATGCCTACTCCATACGGTTGTGAGGACTAAATAAGACCATGTGTGAAGAGTGGTTAGCATAGTGCAGGGCTGGCTACCTGTGTCTGTGTGGCCCACGAACTAAGAACGGGTTCCACGTTTTTTAATTGTTGGGGGAAGGAGATCCAAAGAACAGCATTTTGTGACATGTGAAAGTTATATGAAATTCAAGTTTTGGTGTCCAGAGATTTTTATTGGAATGCGACCATGTTCACTTGTTTACATATTGTCTATGGCTAATGACAAAGGAGTCCTGGTGGCCCTTGTGACCCCCTACTGCTCATGGAGTTGCCCAGATGGCTCCAGGGCTTGTGCTGATGTGGTCACTGAGGGTCCCAGTGGCTGGGTGTGGTTCTGTACTGTATGGCCTACAAGGTCTAAAATATTTGGTGTTTAGCCTTTTACAGAAAAAGCTAGGCAATCCCTGATGTAAGTGCCTGACAAGAGTGGTCAGTAAAATGTATTCACAGTTACTATTACGATTATTATCACAATTGTTATCCCTTTTGGCCTTATCTTAACTTTTTATTTTACTTTTATTATTTTTTTTTTTGTAGAGGTGAGATCTCGCTATGTTGCCCAGGCTGGTCTCAAACTCTGGGCTCAAACGATCCTCTCGCCTCAGCCTCCCAAAGTGCTAGAATTACAGGCACAAGCCACTGCACTTGGCCTGTTGCAATGTTCAAACAACCAAGCTCATGGCTTAATGGAGAGATTCTAAACCTGAAGTCCATGGAAGGATTTCAGGGGGTCTCTGGACCTCCAGAATTTCCATGAAAAGTTTGACGGGTGGAGTTTTTTGGGGGGAGAGACTCTACCCATTTCTCTAATTCTCAAAGGGGTTCGTGTCCTCAGATGTCTAAAGAGGTGTAGATTTGATGCCTTCCTTGCTCCAGGCAAGCCGATCTGTGCTTTCCCTGGGCCGTCCTTGAGGATGAACTATGCAGTGGCTGGGTGGCAGGGGCTTGCAGTATACCAGGATGGAGAAGCCTTGGCTTTGGAGCCTGGTCCTGGGCTGAGTCCTGGCCCAGCTCGCCCCTGGCCAGACCCCTTCTCTGAGGCTCGGTTTCCTTGTTGGCTTGTTGCAAAGATTAATCTGGCAATGTCTGCTGGGTGGTTGCAAGCCTCTGGCACCCAGCAGGTACTGTGAAGATGGCAACTAGTGTTACTGTTGTTATCTCTGCACAGTAAGAGCTCTTTTCTCAGCTCACTCACACCCATAAAAAACTCCCCTGTATCTGGCTAAATCTGAGGTCTGAACATACCTTCCCCGCCAGTGCTCTTGATCTTTCATCTTTGGTACTAGCAACTAAGGTAAGTTAACTCAAATAGTCACAGGATCAATATGCAAAGTAGCAGGTCCCCCAGTTGAGTTTTAAAAGGTTCAGTGTCCTCACAGGAATAGAGACAAGGGTAAAATGCTCCCAAGAGACAAGTGGAATCTGCAGCTTTGCTATGCAAACGCCTTGGCTGTTTCAGCCTTCTCGGTGTGCCCTGGAGGAGTAACCCTGGACCTTAGGCTTGGATCTCCTGTCCCCCTAAAATGCTTCTCATGCAGCCCCATTTCCCAACCCGGTCATCCAGAGCTAACAGGTTTATTCCGGAGCCCAGTGGCCGCCACTTGGGAGTGCACAGGGTGTCCTTGCAGCCTGCTGTCCTGGAGACAAGCATCCTGGACACAGGCTGGGTCACATCCAGCTCAGCCCGGCGCTGTCCGCCCCCCATTGCTGGGTGTAGGCCTATTCAGCGGGGGTCTGGTGATTCTAGACAACAGCTGGAGACCAGAAATGAAGACTTCCAGCTACAAGCAAATGTTGCTGCTTCCTGAGGTTGAAATATTCTATCCCCAAAGTGTCCCTTTCAGCCGAGCAAAAACAATCCCCCATGGGGACCCGACCTTGCCACGGAGAAACAAAAGCTTCCCAGTTCTCTGAGTCCCAGAGACTGTCTGCAGTCTCAGACACGCACGGCCCAGAGGGGAAAGAAGACAGTCATATGACTTCCAAGCCTGGAGACAAGGTCACCCTTGTCCAGCCCTTTTCCCCTACACAGGAAGAAGAGCTTTTGATTGTCTGACAAAGGATGAGGCCGTCGCTGCCCCAGTGCTGACTCCCAGTGGCGGGTTTTACAGAGTCTGCGTCTCTCAGGTTTGGGAGAAGCCAGGAGATGAAGTCAGACTCCACAGTCCCCAGAGGCCACTCGAATGGGTTTGGAGGTCTCTCTCTTCCTGGCCTTGCTGTCCCCTAATGTTAAGGGAGTTCTTTAGGCAGGAGAGTTGCACATTCTGGCTGCAATTATTTATTTATTTTTCTGTTGCAGCCCAATTTGTCTCGAAGAAATTCACCAGCTAGGCCACCCTGTTTGTTTTCCACCAGACATTTCCTGCCATTAAAAATATTTTCTTTCGTGGAAGGAAGGAGCTTCTGGGAAAGAGAAGGAAAGCTCGGAGAAGATAAACACTCAAGTGAAGCTGACCTTTAAAGGTGTGTCACATTGCAACAGCCACAGAGGCAGAAGCTAGCCAGGGAGGGGGCCACAGTGAAAGGAGGGCACAGACTTCGTGTTGCGGTCATGCTCCTTCTGGAGAAGCATCTGGGAATACATGCTGTGCTGCCCCTGTCCCTGCCCTCTGTGTCCTGCTGTGAATCCCTGGGATGACAGTCGCTGTCATCCAATAACAAAAACGCTGCCATTGGTGAAGGAAACAGTGACTGGAACTTGCACAAACGTCTGTGTGGACAGCTCCTTTCAGAAGAGGTGATTGAAACCTGACTTCCCAAACATGAAAATGAGTGTCAGACTACAGTGAGCATCAGAATTATTCATAAAGCCTCCCAGGGGC
>CAUYQG010091841.1:0-14836 GCA_963574415.1 Tarsius wallacei
AATTCTCCCCAAATCATTTTACGAAGCTAACATTACATTGATACCCAAACCGGGCGAAGATCCAACAAAGAAAGAAAACTACAGGCCAATATTTTTTATGAACATAGTTGCAAAAATCCTCAACAAGATTCTAGCAAATCGGATCCAAAAACACCTCTCAAAAATCATCCGTCATGACCAAGTATGCTTCATCCCCAGGATACAGGGCTGGTTCAACATTCGCAAGACCATAAATGTCATTAAATACATCAAGAGATGTGAAAACAAGAACCACATGATTATCTCATTAGATGCAGAAAAGGCATTTGATAAAATCCAGCATCCCTCCTTGATAAAAACACTCAAACACATAGGTATAGAAGGAGCATACCTTAAAATAGTAAGTGCCATCTATGACAGACCCACACTAACATATTGCTACATGGACGGAAAATAGAATCATTTCCCTGAAAACTGGAACAAGACAAGGCTGCCCACTCTCACATCTCTTTCAATATTGTGTTGGAAGTTCTAGCTCAGGCAATTTGACAAAAGAAGGATACCAGGGGTATCCAAATAGAAAAAGAGGAAGTCAAGATATCCCTCTTTGCTGATGATATGGTCCCATACCTTGAAAATCCAAGACAATCCATCAAAAACGTTCTTACACTGATAAAGAACTTTGGCAAAGTCTCAGGGTACAAAATAAATGTGTAAAAGCCAGTTGCATTCCTTTACACCAACAACAAGCAGGCAGAGATCCAAATAAAAAGCACAATCCCATTCATAATAGCCACCAGAAAAATGAAATATCTCGGCATCTTCCAAACCAGAGAAGTGAAAGACCTTTACAATGAAAATTACAAAACACTGCTCAAAGAAATCCAAGAAGAAACAAAGAAATGGAAAAATATTCCATGCTCATGGAGAGGAAGAATCAACATGTTAAGATGTCCATCCTACCAAAGGCAATCTACAGATTCAATGCAACACCCATTAAACTACCAGCATCATTCTTCTCAGACCTGGAAATGACAATACAGAAATTCATATGGAAGCATAAATGATCACAAATAGCCAAAACAATCCTTAGCAAAAGAAACAAAGCAGTAGGTATCACACTTCCAGACTTCAAACTTTACTATAAGACTGCAGTAATCAAAAGAAAGATTACTGGTACAAGAAAAGGCATATAGACAAATGGAACAGGATAGAGATTCCAGAAGCAAAGCCTCATTTTCTTAGCCAACTCATCTTTGACAAAGCCTCCAACAACAACCACTGGGGAGAGCAGAACCTATTCAGTAAATGGTGCTGGGAAAACTGGCAACATAATAATCCACCTCTGCAAAATAAGCATTAAATTAAAAATCCTAAAGTAAGTGAGAAAGAAAATTCAGACTTTCTATTAGGGAAAACTCATCAGAATCATTCCATTCATAATAGCCACTTCCACACATGCAAAATGAAATACCTTGGCATTCACCTAAACAGAGAAGTGGAAGATTTTTACAATGAAAATGACAAAACACTGCTCAAAGAAATCAAGGATGACACAAACAAATGTAAAAACATTCCATGCTCGTGGAATGAAAGAATCAGTGTTGTCAAGATGTCCATCCTACTGAAGACAATCTACAGATTCAATGAAAGACCCATCAAACTACCAACATCATTTTTCTCAGAGCTAGAAACAATACAAAAACTCATATGGAAGCAAAAAAGAACACAAATAGCCAAAACAATCCTCAGCAAAAGGAACAAAACAGGAAGTTTTGTTCAACAAGCCACCAGTAACAACCACTGGGGAAAGAAGACCATATCCAGGATCTATAAGTAACTCAAATAAAGTAAAAGGAAACAAACAAACAATCCCATTAAAAAGTAGACAAGACCAGGCACAGTGACTCAAGCCTGTAATCCCAGCACTTTGGGAGGCCGAGGCAAGAGGATTGCCTGAGCCCATGGGTTCGAGACCAGCCTGGGCAACATGGTGAGCACTCATCTCTACAATAAATTAAAAAATTAACCGGGCATGGTAGCATGCACCTGTAGTTCCAGATACTTGGAAGGCTGACACAGAAGGATCACTGGAGCCCAGAAGGTTGACACTGGGGTGGCCATGAGCATGCCACTGCACTCCAGCCTGGGTGACGGAATGAGACTCCAACGCCAAAAAAAAAAAAAAAAAAAAAAGTAGGCAAAGGACTTGAATAGACACTTTTCAAAAGAAGACATACAAGGAGCCAACAGACATTATACATGAAAAAATTCTCAACCTCACTAATCATCACATAAATGTAAAATGAAACTATGGTGAGATACCACCAATCTCCAATAAGGATGGCCACCATTAATACATCAAAAAACAACAGATGCTTGTTCGAGTGTGGAGGAAGGGGATACTTCTACATTATTGGGGAGAGTGCAAACTAGTTCAATCTCTATGGAAAGTGGCAATTCCCAAAAGGACTAGTAATTGACCTTCCATATGATCCAGCAATTCTTCTCCTGGGAATATACCCAGAGGAACATAAATCATTCTGCCAAAAAGATACCTGTAATGCACATTTATTGCCACACTATTCACAATAGCAAAAACATGGAACTAACTCTACTGCCCATCAAAAGTGGACTGGATAAAGAAATTGTTGTACATATACATGAAGCCATAAAAAAGAACAAATTGATGGGCTTTGCAGCAAATTGAATGGAGTTGGAGACCATCATACTTAGTGATGTATCACAGAAATAAAGAACTGAACACTGCATGTTCTCATTCATAAGTGGGACCTGAACATTAATCACATTAGCACAAGGGAGGGATCAGCAGCACTTGACACTGCTGGGGAAGTGAAGAATGGGGAGCACATAACAACACAAAGGGTACCTTGTCCTATAACATTGGGAGGTACAGTTGGAGACCCCAACTTCACCTGCATGCAGCCTACTTGTGTAGTTAATCCTTACTTGTATCCCACTTCTATATAATAAAATAAAATGACAGAATTTCTCAAAACATTAGGCATAAAGGTTCTTCCAGCTCATTGTTTATCCAGCCTTAGGATGTGACTTTTTTCATCATGGTCCAAAATACCTGAGCTACCACAGGACTCTAGGAAGTAGGGTAGCAGCCCTGACCCCAAAAGATAAAGCATGAACCACATCTATCTAATGTCATAAGCACATAATGTTTCCACTAGTTCACATTTTAAAAAAGTAAAATTAATTTTGATAACATATCACATCAATATGTAATTATTCAAAGACAATATTCTTGCCCAGATTGCTTAACCGGTTTTCACAATTGTGTGAAGTCCAATATCTGTTAAAGATAACTTAATATACATATATTTATATATACATACATTTCTTACTGGTTCTGCCTCTCTGATTAAGCCCTTACTAATGCTGTCATTTGGTTAATGAAGGTTTTCAAATTCAGGTTTCAATGAAGAACTTAAAGAAGATCTTAATAGGATTACCTATCTCTCAGGAGAGTTGTGAAGCAAATAAGAATCAGTCTCTCTCTCTCTCTCTCTCTCTCTCTCTCTCTCTCTCTCTCTCTCTCTCTGTCTCTCTCTCTCTCCCCCAACCAATCATATATCTTTCTTTTCATATACTATCTAGAACAGTACCTGACACACAAAGTGAGTGTCAGGTAATATAATTTCTCATCTCTTAATCCTTTCTCTCTTTAGGCCTAATCTGGGTTTCAGACTTGTTCTAGGTCAGTGTCTATTAGTAACCCACCCAATTCTAGGATTATTTTCTCGATGCCTTTTTGGGGTACCTTGAACATTTTTCTACAGAAGCATGTGAGACATAAGGACTTGACCTTTACCTAAGAAATATCCCAATGAGAGCTTTGCTCTCTCCGAAATACTGATCTTATCCCTGCTCAGTACACTATTCTGAAGGCATCAATATTTTTTTCTTAAGATGATGTATGTTCAGAAACCTGACTCTTCATTTTTGTCACTCATATACCAAAAATAATCCCCTCCTTCTTCCCTGGCAGACTCCCCAGTCCTTCAAAATGAATGCTTTGAAAGTGAGGAGTTACCATGAAAATGAAAATTAGGAAGTTGGCATTTTATCTCAGCAGATTATTTATCCTCCAATTTACTGTGTGTAAATTAGAATTTCTTCTCTTATCCATCTCACACCCTACTTTTTTGTATTTGATTAAATCTATCTTTGTCTGACTTAACCTTCAGAAGTTTACATCCCCCAGATCTTCATCAAGTAGTTTCCTGAAGGCTTCTGTTTTGGATAAACTCTGTAGTTACATGGAGTCTTTCAATAATGTGCCTGGAAATGAAAGATGCACAATTTGCAATTACATTATGTGCTCCACTGCTAAAATAAAATCTGTATAATTGCAATGCAATTGAATATGTTTTAAAAATAATTTAAAGATAACAACTAAGAACATTTTGGATGGATTTTTTAAAATGCCATTACTTTAGAAATTAATGCACTTTGATTAGTTTGTGAGACAATGAATTTTCTTAAACTATGTTTAAGAATACATTTAAATTAAAATGCACTCATAATACAGAACAGAGAAACCTACAAAGTCTCATCTGATTTAAAACATCCAATGGAAGTAATTTCTTTGTGTACTTAGACATGATTTATGTCATCTATATTGTGCTGGAGAGACAATAACAAAGTTTTCAACTCAATGAGAATACCAAAATTGATTTAAGCATTTTTTTTATGAAGCAAAACTATTTCAATCACTGAGAGAAAGTAAATACTTAATTTTCTATTATATTTAATTTAAAAATAATATTAAAAAAGTGTTTGTCTTCTCTAAGAAAACCACCTAGTAATTTGCAACAGTATAACATTCTTTCTTGGGAAAGTCGGAAGGAACTTATATAGTTTATACTGGAGATGTAATGGAAAAAGAGGCTTTCAAGTGGAAAGTGATTTTTAAATATTAAATTATCTATAAATCTAAAGTTTGAATATTATAATTATTAACAATATCATTGTCATTATGTGTTATTATGCTATTTAAGACACCTGAAGTATTTTGATTAATTAGAACAGCTTAGGAAGAGTTAATAGCTTTATAGTTCTCTGTGCCTATGGCCATGTATATAATCTGGTGCTCAACAACAGGATTTTATAATTAATATAGACATAAGAGTTGGAATTGTCAGAGACCTTCCTAGAGCATATAGGTTCTGACAACTTTAGAGACTAATAAAATTTGAATAGGTATAAGGGAAAAGAGAAGAGGGCTCAAAAAAAAAAAAGCATAACGTTGGACTGAGTGTGGTGTGAAGTGGAAGGGAGTGAGGTACGAATTTAGAAATAATCATAACTATGGCAAGTAATGTCTCCAGAGTCACAAACAAGCAAGAATCATGTGAATAAATAGAAATTTGTGCCCAGTGAAAATAATAGGAATCAGTACCTTTACCACACTTAATTTCTAAAAACTAAATGACACTTACTTCCAGACTGAAAATGGAAACAGATCTGTGGAATTTAGGAATGCCAGGGATAAAGAGAAAACCCTAAAAGATTGCATAGTGGCTAACAGGTATGGCAATCCGAATGTTATCAGACTTCTCACCAGCAACTCTGGGTGCCAAAGACAACAGATCCATAACTTCGATAATATGAGAAAAAATGATTTTAAAATAGAATTATAATTTCAACCAAAATGCCAAGCAAGTGCAAAGATAGAATGAAAGCATTTTGAAATACGCAATTGAAAGGACAGGCCGAGAGCGGGAAATGCATTTTTCTTTACTCTTCTTCCTAAATCTTACAATGATGAGAAAGTAGAAGCCATGCTTTTGGAGAAATGCACACTTTAAGTAAAATTAACTTTACCGACTTTGTCTTTTTTAGGAACAGACTTCCTGGTGTCAGGTATCTATCTCATAGTGTCAATCAAACTTGCCTAAAGTAAAGGGAATTTACAAGACCTGAGATATCATACATTGGTCAAGGACTATAAAAGTCATGAAACTTATAATTACAAAAGTTATGACCTGCCCAGAGGGGGAGTGGGTGGGGACTTAATCTTCCAGTAGAATGGGCCCTATCTACAGGGAAGTCAAGGTTCCCCCCGAACTTACCTATTGGGAATGCCTAGGATATAAGGGGAGGTACACCCTCCATTAGGTCTAAGGAATGTCGTTCCGGAAGGTGCAGGAGAATTAAAATCCTTGTCACGCCCTTCTCTACGGGCTATGATGATGTGGGCGGACATTAAAGACATCCACAAGTGGTCGATAAGGAAGTCACAGAAGTCACGGCAGTCACGTGCAACATCTCCAAGAAAAGGATTTAAGCCAGGACTCTGGGGGGCTACGATGCCACACTCACCTAGAGTGTAGGCCTACTCCCTGTCTGTGGGGGGGTGAACTTTTCTTAAATAAATAGTTTCTTCTCTCACCTCTGTGTGTCTCAATTCTTTGCATCTACTCGGATCTCTGGGTTGCCAGCGCGCACCTTCGGCTTGCCAGCCCCGGCAGTGCTGCATGCCTCTCTCTGCATCTCCACCCTCACCTTATCTGTCCAGTGCCCTAACAGCATTGACTCTTATTTTTTCTTTTCTCCCAGAGCCCTTTCTCAGACAGCTATTGAAGAAGTACCCAATGAGTGGAATACATTCAATAAAATGAAGGAGAATAAATAAAGGGAATATATTCAATAGAAGGAAGAGACAGAGTCCAGAAAGCAATAACTATAACCCAGTATAAAGAAGCAGCTCATCTAAGAGAGAATGGAAGCTCTGGGAGAGAAAGCTCTTGGGAAACAACAACAGCAAACAACAAAAAAATTAAAGATTCTCTGAGAGGTTTAACCATTTCAAGGAGGACAAAACAAAACAAAACAAAAACTGTATTACTACTGATTGCCACATGGTAGTAATAATAGAAATAAACAAAGATAAGTATATTATAGACTATGCAGGTGAAAAAATAATTCGTATTAAAAACTTGAAAGCATTTCAACAAAAAAACATAATTATCACATACTATTTATCTATTTAATTATCAGCAGATGTATATGGCAGTGACCTATGTAGGTAGTAACACAGCTAGCTATTTAGAAAATAACAGATATATAATAACTATAAACAGATGTGCAATAATAATATGAATAGCAATGATATATTTAACTAAAATATTTGATAAAACTACCAGGAGAGTAAAGGAAAGGGGGGTGGTGGTGTATGTGAAAAGCATTAATTCTTCATATGATATCAATAGATAATGTAGAAATTTGACAAGCCAAGAAAATTAACACATACCAGTATAAATATATTATTTAGACATAATGTAATATAGCTAAATCATTAAATAGTGCTTTCCCCCAGGGATGAAATTTGAAGATAGGGAAGTATTAAAGCAAAAATTTCTGCTTTTTGTTATAAGCATTTTTATGTTTGAAATTAAGGCTGCTTTACCTGGAGACATGAAGGCTGGGTTTAATTACCTGAAAAAGCTACATTTCTAGGAAAGAATGGAATCGATTTTGTTGTTTTTTGTTTTGTTTTGTTTTGTTTTGTGAAAGAGTGGAAGTAGGACACGATGATGAAGTTTTCTCTTAAAGAAGAGATAGCCTCTGATTAAAAATGTCTAAATAAGAAGAATACAAGCTCTCTACACTTGTTTCTCAAGCAGAACAAATGGACTCTAAGTTCAAGACTGGTTCCAATGTTTCTTAACTTTATAGAACTACTTGATCGTGAGAACAAACAAATATTAAAAGGCAAAATGAGGTTATTATAAAATATTTTAAATGTTTCTCTTATACGTCTTTGACACAAATGTCTACTCCTCAGCTAAGATCTTGTGCTGAGTCAAATTGGGTACATACTCCGCTGAAAGGATTAGGGTCTTGGTCCCACGGGCACAATTCTCCAAAGGGTGCATGCAATCTATCCTTCCTCCTACACATTATTAAATACTCGTAGAACACTCTTTCATTACCTATTGCAACCTCATAATTCTCTTCAAAACAACATCTGGTTTGTCATCTCTGGTCCAGGACAGACTTGACCTCTTGCTAAATCCCCCATCCACACACGGACAATGTTATTAATCTGCCTAAAATTTTCTTATTCCTTTTTACTGCATTGACATTTATCTTATACCTGGCAATAGATACCCTGTTTAGGTATTAACTCTTCCATTTTATTTATTAACAGGGCCATCACATACAATTGTTTCATTTTTTAAAAAATCAGACTACCATATACAATTGCTTATGTTGTGTAATGAAAAACTCTAGGGGAGTCTCATTTACATGAAAAATCAATATGGATATAAATTTCCAGTAAATGCTAAAGAGAATAATTTTCTTTTTTTTTTATTTTAAAGGTGTGCAGTACAATTCAGGGTTAGGTATACAAAAGTTGATTATGCAGGTACCCTTGTTGATGAGGTGTGCCCCTCCTACCACTAGCAGTTTCCCTCAACTGCCAATCCCTTTCTTATAGCGTTATGATAATTGTTCAAGGTCCACTTATCAGTGAGAACATATGGTACTTATTTCTTTGTTTCTGTGATAGGTCACTGAGTATGATAGATTCTAAATCCATCCAAGTTGCTGCAAAGTCCATATGTTTGTCCTTCTTTATGGTTGCATAATATTCCATTGTGTATGTGTACCACATATTTTAATCCAGTCCAACTTCGATGGGCAGCATGGTTGGTTCCATGTTTTTGCTTTGGCGAATAGAGCTGCAACAAACATTCATGTGCAGGTTATCCTTTTTGTAGAAAGATTTGAGTTCCTCCAGGTATATTCCCAATATGGGAACTGCTGGGTCATATGGAAGGTCAATGTCTAGTTCTTTCAGAAATCACCACACTGTCCTCCAGAGAGATTGCACTAGTTTGCATACCCACCAGCAGTGAAGCACTCCTTTTTCTCTGCATCCTTGTCAGTGTCCGTTGTTTGTTTTATTAATGATGGGCACTCTTACTGGGGTTAGGTGGTCTCTCAATGTGTTTTTGATTTGCATTTCTCTGATAATTAGTGAGGCGGAACACTTTTCCATGTGTCTGTTGGCTTCCAGTATATTTTCTTTTGAGAAGTGTCCATTCATGTATTTTACCCACTTTTTAATGGAGCTGTTTGTTTTTTTTCCTTTTGGCACTTTTGCATTCCTTGTAGATTCTAGATGTTAGGCCTTTGTCAGATATAGAGTTGGCAAATATTTTTTCCCATTCTGTGAGCTGCTTCCCTGCTCTTTTGAAGGATTCTTTTGCTTTGCAGAATCTTGTTAGTTTGATGAGGTCCCACTTGTCTATCTTATTTCTTAAGATACAGGCATTTAGGGTTCTCAATAGGAATTGGCTGCCAGTTCCAATTTCTATAAGGGTGTCTCCTGTGTTTTCTAAGATTTTTATAGTTTGAGGTATTATGTTTAGGTCTTTGATCCATTTAGAATTAATTTTTGGCATGGCGATAGGTAGGGATCCTGTTTCAATCTTCTGCATGTGCTCAGTCAGTTTCCCCAGCACCATTTACTGTATAGGTTCTCCTCTCCCCAGTGATTGTTGTTGGAGGCTTTGTAAAAGATGAGTTGGTTAAGAAATTGAGGCTTTGCTTCCAGAATCTGTATTCTGTTCCATTGGTCTATATGCCTGTTCTTGTACCAATGCCAGACTGTTTTGATTACTGTAGCCTTATAGTAAAGTTTGAAGTCTGGAAGTGTGATGCCTCCTGCTTTGTTTCTTTTGCTAAGGATGGTTTTGGCTATTCTTGGTCATTTATGTTTCCGTATGAATTTCTGTATTGTCGTTTCCAGGTCTGAGAAGAATGATGTTGGTAATTTAATGGGTATTGCCTTGAATCTGTAGATTGCCTTTGGTAAGATGAACATTTTAACAGTGTTGTTTCTTCCTATCCATGAACATGGAATATTTTTCCTTTTGATTGTGTCTTCCTGGATTTCTTTGAGCAGTGTTTTGTAGTTCTCATCGTAAAAGTCTTTTACTTCTCTGGTTAGAAAGATTCCGAGGCATTTCTTTTTTTCTTTCTTTCTTTTTTTTTTTTTTTTTTTTTTGAGGCTATTGTGAATGGGATTGTGCTTTTTACTTGAGTCTCTGCCTACTTGATCTTGGTGTATAGGAATGCTACTGTCTTTTGCACATTTATTTTGTACCCTGAGACTTTGCCAAAGTCCTCTATCAGTGCAAGCAGGTTTTTGACAGATTCTCTTGGATTTTCAGTGTATAGGATCATATCATCAGCAAAGAGGGATATCTTGACTTCCTCTTTTCCTATTTGGATACTCCTGATTTCCTTCTCTTGTCTAATATCTCTAGCTAGGACTTCCAACACAACGTTGAACAAGAAGGATGAGAGTGGGCAGCCTTGTCTTGGTCCAGTTTTCAGGGGAAATGTGTCCGGTTTTTGTTCACTTAGCAATATGTTAGCTGTGGTCTCATCATAAATGGCACTTACTGTTTTGAGATATGTTACTTCTATACCTATGTGTTTGAGGGTTTTTATCAAGAAGGGATGCTGGATTTTATCAAAAGCTTTTTCTGCATCTAATGAGATAATCATGTGATTCTTGTTTTTATATCTGTTTATGTATTTAATTACATTTATGATCTTGCAAATGTTGAACCAGCCCTTCATCCTGGGGATGAAGCGAACTTGGTCATGGTGGATGATTTTTGAGATTTGTTTTTGGATCCAATTTCCTAGAAACTTGTAGGAGATTTTTGCATCTATGTTCATAAGGGATATTGCTTTGTAGTTCTCTTTTTTTGTTGGGTCTTTACCCGGTTTGGGTATCAGTGTGATGTTAGCTTCATAAGATGTTTTGGGGAGATTTCCATCTTTCTCAATTGCCTGGTATTTCAACAGGATTGGTATCAGCTCCTCCTTGTACGTTTTGTAAAATTCTGCTGGAAAGTCATTCGGTCCAGGACCCTTTTATACGTAGTTTTGGTATGACAGAGTCAATTTCCTGGATTGTTATTTGTCTATTTTGTGTCTCAATATCTTCTTGTTTCAATCTGGGGAGGTTGTGTGATGTCAGAAAGTCTTCCATTTTATTTAGGTTATCAAGTTTGTTTCCATATAGGTATACAAAAGAAGAATTTTCTTATTCAAATAAAAGCTAGTGATGGGGCTCTTATAGCCTATAAACTATTAAAACATGAGTGCATTTAAATTGAATTGAATATATATTCAATAAGACTGAGTATTATTACATTTTCACCACTATCTCACTCAATTTCTGCATTTTTCAGATGAGAAAATTAATGTCCAACAATGGGGAAGTGATTTACTGGTATCTCACATAGAGTAAAAATAAAATAGAAATTTTCTTCAAAAGAATCCTATTCTGTTTCTTTTACACAGTGCTTCTATAATTGAGGTCTGAACCAGAAACATAAAGCTGGCCAGACACAGATAGTAAAGCCATAATAGTGAAATAACAAACCTGAGGATTGACATTGGGTGGTAAGAGGCCAGTTATAAGGGAGGTCACAAGACAGCACTGCTTCTGAAATTTGTCACTTCTTTTTTGATGTCCTTTGACTGAAGATATGAATAATGAGTTCAAGCTAATAATAGGAGAAAAGAACATAGTAATTACCTGTGGAGGGAAACAAAACTGTCTCTGAGAAAGTAGATTCTCAGCCATTTGTGGGTATTGTGGATTACTAACAGGGTAGGATTTAAGACTGTGAATCTGAAATACCATTCAAATCAATTAAAAAAGAAAACAAAAGTGCCCAAGAAGGATTGGTCACTATAGGGACACTGTGGGTTGTAATTGAGACTTGATGAGTTTTATATGAAATGATGTTGTTAATGGCTTGATATGACATCAATTAATGCTGCAATATGGTAATTACAAAGTGACTATAATTAAATCATTACAATGAACTTTACAGGCAAAAGGAGATGAAGGAAATAAGATGCAAAATTCAGGAATGACAATGTTGTTTATGGAATAATTAACCAAAAAGACTAAAAAAAAAAAAACAAAACTCTGGGTTTCAAAGAAAATCTTTACACTGCCATCTTTCACTTCAGGAAGAAAGATGAGATTGCAACATACAGCTATAAAGTAAGTGATTCCGCCCTCAACAAAAAATAATTTTTTATAGGAAACAATAAACACAATTAAAATCACACTTGTCCGATCACAGCATTATGTTATACTCCAGAATCCTGAACTTCCTGTTGGCATAGTTTGAGTTGTTTTCAATAATTGCTCTAATATATTGAACATTACTGTGTGTTTTTTGTATACATATCTTATTCTGTTCAATCCTCACAAGAACTATGCAAGGTAGGTGTTGGTTGCCCCAGTTTGAAGATGAGGATACTGAGGCTCACAGAGTTTCAGTAATTGCCCAAAGTCTCACAGCAGGAAGTAGTAGAGTTAGGATTTGTAATTTGGTCACCCTGATTCCAAACACTTTGCTCTTTCTACTGCCTCCTGCTGCTTTTCATTAAGCCACCTGATTTTCTGTTATTCACAAATGCTTCTTTTTCTCAGCTTCTAGATACTTCCTATGGGAACCTCAAACGTCCTCCTCACTCACATGGCTTCTTTGAACTGGAGCTTTGCAAAATGAGCAAAATATAAGAGCATGCAGGGATGAGAATGCAGGGCACAATTACAGAAGATTAAAGCATCTGCAGGACCAGCTGACTGCCTATATCTTGATTATTTTGATTCATCTCTTTTGTAACCCAAGGCATAAATTGCACAAACACATACAGCTGACTGATTCTTGTCCAAGCCCTTAGTTTATGATGCTGCCCTTTAAGGAAAAAAAGGCAGCTTCACCAAGTTGCACTTACTCATCCTTTAAGCTGTTTAAAAGAACTTTGTGCTCCTCTCTTGAACCTTCATAAGGTTCCCAAGTTGTTAATGCTGATTTTAAAGAGTAGGCAGTGAGTGCTTTCCCTTTGTGTCTTTGACATGAGGGAAATCTAAAACATCAGCAGGCAAAGCCCATAAAAACAAAAGCAAAAACCGTATTGTGGTTACTTTCTCAGAAACCTCAGATGCTTGCTGATAATCTCATTCCATCAGGAGAGAGTAGGGGGAAGCCACTTTTAATGAAAGCCCCCTGCCCAAGCACATAACACAGCTTGAGGTGGTGAAAGACACCATAGTGGAAAGTGTCAAGGACTGAATTCATCCTTGAAGCTGCAACAAATGGAGAGCTTGGGTGGAAACTACAAATATCCTATATCTTCAATGCTGAGATAAAGTCATGTCAAGGAAATTATTCAATAAATAAGGGACAATTGCCTCTCTTGGGTGATACAGATCTCTCTGCCTAGAGCAAGGCACTTGGAGATACCAAATAAAAAATTAGAGAGAATAATAGACATCAGACAGTCTATCAGATAAATATATAAATTGCAGGACATTTCAAAGAGTTAGTTGTAATGACATTTCCCAAGTCGACTGAATTAAATTTTGGATCCAGAAAAACAAAATAAACAAATTTGAAAGCAAATAAGAAAAGGACATAAGGTGTTTCAAATTTCCTCACGTGGCAGATGTTATAATCAGTGAATATTTGCACATGCTTTGGCAACTGGATATAATATTTAAATATTCGATTTCTTAAACAAACAAAAACGAACTCTCCTACTTGTTAGAAAGAAAACGCATTTATTGTTAAGGGAGAGAAAATCCTCAATTTCTACAGCATTTCCAAAAGCTTTCAGTGATGACTCTTACTAACATTTATATAAAATGTAGAGGCCTCCACACATTTCCACTACTGCCAGATGTCATACATTGGTGGTACGCTCTCACCATTTCTCACTTATTTCCCTCTTGCCTCTCATCCTATTGTAGAGCCTGTAAAAGGTAAAAATCCCAATTCCTAATCTCTTTTGTACTTAAAGAAGGCCGTAAGACACACTGCTGGCCAAAACCACATACATAGGCAGTTGGTGTTTCCACATTTTTCTTGTTGTTTGCCATCCCAGAAGAATGCAGATGGAAAAATAGGAGTCCAGAAACAAGCCTTTGACAAATCATGAGGCTACAGTCATATAGAAAAATGCACCAAAGAAGGTAGGAATAAAGTGATGTCCCATCATATAGAAGTTTCTCATTATGTAGAATTTGTACCAGCTTGGGATACCCTGTGTCTGGATTCCCTTAATGTGAGAAAATATAGGATGTTTTAATGTGCACTAATATGGGATGTGTGCTGACATGAATACGCTTTAACATGGGTATGTTGTGACATTGAACATATGCTGACATGGATCATGTTGTAATATGAGACGTCCTAACTTGGGTATGCATTAATATAGGTGTTTGTAAAAATGGGACATACACTAACATAGTACATGTGCAAATATGGGATGTACGTTGACACAGGACATGGGCTAAAATGGGATATACACTAACAAGGACATTCTTTGACATGGGACATGCTCTAATATGGGACACACACTAACCAGGACCATTCATTAGCATGGGATGTACATTGATATTGGGTGTGTGTTAAATAGGGAAGGCTAACATGGATGTGTACTAATGTGGATGTGTGCTAGCCTAGGATGTGCAATCTCATGGGACTGCTCTAAAATGTAATGTTAGCTAACTTGGAATGGCCTGACATGAGCCATAGTTCGATAGGCATGTGCTAACTTGAAATGTGTGCTAATGTGGGTATGTGCTAATTTGGGTTGTGTGTTAAACCTGCCTTAAGTGTTTCTGAGAAAAAAAAATCCAGGGAAAATGTTTTAACTTTCATATTATTGAAGAAGTGTTCACAATACTGAAATGACCTTTTGAGAAGAATTTGAAAAGTAAATATAAAAAGAAGATGTACAAGCAGCCAACAGACACATGAAAAAA
>CAUYQG010091842.1:0-26560 GCA_963574415.1 Tarsius wallacei
GATGGTGGTAACTTTTAAAGCATATGTACGTGAAGGAATTTTCTTTGTCTTGCCCCTTTGCAAATGGTATAAAAGCTCTGTGTTAACTAACATTAAATTGGCATTCTGTCCAGAAGCAGGTGTCCATCTATATCATTTCGTCGTAAGTTTTGTCATTCGCCTATCGTCCCTCCTTCAGGAGACCCCAGACCCGGTGGGGGCAGGACCCCCGCAAGATAATAATCTTATCAGTCCATTTCTTCATCCATTAATTCATTCATATCTTTATTCATCGGTTTTTGTGTCAAGCGTGGTAGACACAAAGAGGAATAGAGCAGAGGGTAATTTTCACTCAAGTCAATTTCCCCTAACAGATTATAGAAGTCTCAACTTGGAAGGAACCTTAATTCTTCAAATCAGCCTCCTTTTGAAAAAACACAGTATACATCTGTTTTAGCAGAACATTGTATAAAAATCAATGATCAATCTGTTATTAAATATAACATTAGGGAAGATATCCTGTGTATTCTTGTCTTTAACCAACACTCCTGTACCTTGTAGAACCTCAATGAATATTTGTTAAAAGAAAATAAGTATGTGTGTAGATATGTGTCCATACGTATGTGTGTATATACATGTCATAGGCAAACAATGGTTTAGCATGCTGTATATCAACTATATTAGTTTGAATTATAAATTACCACATAGGGAACATGGCTATGAAAAATCATAGTTATGTTAGCAAAAAAGCAAATTGTACATCTCAGAGGCTAAGAGAGGTAATCATTCATTCTTATAAGTGTCTGGGTGACATTATCCATTTATTAACAAATTAGTTATTTATTGTGTTCAAGGAAACCAAATATTTTTGCTTTCTCCCACAGATTATGTAATAAGCTTTCTTCCATAAATGCTTTGAATCTGTTAAGAGACTCATTAGTTCAAAGTGCCAGAATTCTCTGAAAACCAATTCAAATAGCCTGTCGGCAAGGTGATAAAACACATTTACTTGCTCAAATGCCCTAGATAACAATGTCAGCTAGCAGCAGCACTCCTGAAGCCACTACCACAAAATTCCTGATTAAGAGTCCACCTAAAACAAAATAGATGAATATAGTGCTTCCCTTGATCAGCTTGATTAAAAATTTTTAGGTTTGAACTTGAGATACGCTGTTCTAGTGAAAGTTCTTGGTTGCAAAAAAGAAAAGGATGAAATCAAATACAATAAGGAGAGGAAGGATTATTGGATCAATAGGAGGAATTCTCTTGGAAATGAAATAAAATTGGGTTTCATGAAAATGTTAGTTATTTGCAGCAACATGGATGAACTGGAGGTCATTATGTTAAGTGAAATAAGCCAAGCAAAGAAAGACACTCATATGTAGGAGCTAAAAAAGTGAATCTCATGAAGATGGAGAGCAGATTGGTAGTTAACAGGGCTGGGAAGGGTGGGGGAGGAGGGAGGATGAAAAACAATCAATTAATGGGTACAAATACATAGTTAGAGAGAAAAAATAAGACCTAGTGTTCAATAGATCGGTAGTGACTATAGTTAACAATAATCTATTGCATATTTCAAAATAACTAGAATAGAATATTTCAAATGTCCCTAGCATAAAGAAAGATGAGTGTTTAAGGTGATAGATATTCCAATTATCTAGATTTGCTCTTTATATATTATATGAATGTATCAAAATGTCACATATACCCTGAAAATATGTACACTACTAGATATCATAATAAATTAATGAATGGATGAATGAATGAAAGAAAAAGAAATATAAAAGAAAACAAGCAAGTTCAGGAACTTTCTCTCTGTCTCTCTCTCTCCCTCTGTCTCTCTCTCCCTCCCTGTGTCCCTTCTTCCCTCTTTTCCTTCGTCTTTCTCCTTACTTCTTTCCTGTGCCCCTCCCTCCCTCTGCTTCTCTTTGTGTCAGTTTCTCTGACCACAAGGTCTCTCATCTTTCCTTTTTCCTGTACCTCTACTGCAATTTCATGTCTGCAAATTCACTTCTGTTTCTTCTTACTTTAACTCCCTTTTGTTATAAGTGGTTGTGGCTTGTTTTAGTCTCCTTTAATTTCTAACCATGGTTTCTGGTATCTTAGTTCAAATTGTTGACAGGGATGATCTGATGATCTGTGGCTGTCCAGACTAATTGGTTTTGGGAAGATCAGGCACCCTTACCTGGTCCAACTGGTTATAACTACATACAGTATAAAATATGGACCCTTTTGCCTGGGCTGGGTGGAGTGGGATGTACAGAGAATGAGGTAGCTGCACTTTTAGCTCTGTCTACTGCATACAACAAAGACCAGAACTCTTAGATGTAAAACTCCCTTCTCCTATGACAGTCTCTCTGTCTCAGAAAATGGAACCTGTGTATGAAATTTAGGCTTCCTCTTCTCTTTTGTCCTATCATTTATTTGTTCATTTTCTTTCCTTCTTTTTTTTTTTTTTTTTTTTTTCCTTTTTTGAGTCGGGGATCTCACTCTGTCACTGGGATGGAGTGTAGTGGCACCATTGCAACTCACCCCAACCTCAGCCTCCTGAATAGCTGGGGCTACGGGTGTGCACTGTCACACCCAGCTAATTTTTTTTTTTTTTTCTAGAGACAAGTTCTTTCCATGTTGCGCAGGCTGGTCTCAAACTTTTGGGCTCAAGAAATTCTCTTGCCTCAGCAGCCCAAAGCACTGGGATTACAGGGGTGAGCCAATATACCTGGCTATTAGTTCATTTTCAGTAAATACTTTTGAGCATCTACTATGAGCCAGACACTACTTTATGGGGGAAAATAATTTTATCTTTCTCATTGCTCAGTAGGAGATAGTGTTTTGATTCTATTAAGTCATCTTTTAATTATTACCAAAGGAAATTAATTACAACAAAAATGTCTTCCTTCAATCTAAGTGTGGTTATTTGCCATTAGACATGATCTAAATTATAGAAGAAAGAGTTTTGGCATCTTAGGAAATTAGGCCTCAACCCTGAGCTGACCCATCAATGAACTAAATATGCAAATGTAGGCAAATCAGTTAAATATGCTTCCTTAGCTTTCTCATCTCTAAATTGGGAGAAATTATATCTATTGTATATGCCTCACAGAGGTTTCATGTAAGAGGATAAAAACTTAGATGTTCTGTATGTGCATGAGATTTATTTCCAGGACAAAAGTACTGTTTTAGATTTCAGGAAAACTATGACTGAGTCTCTCTCACCTAGGCTTTTAAAACATAGTTGTAAATCATGATATTTTGGTTTTATTTCTTTAAGAATCTCATTTTAAGTCTTCTAATGTCTAACATAGTGAAATCATCAATATGTACACTAGTTGATATTTTAAAATTCTTGAAAAAAAATACAGGGAAATTTTAATCTTAAATATTAATAGATATAAAACTAGCTCAACTTTCTCATTTTTTCAAAAGTGTGTAGATACATATAAACAGAATTGCCTGAGGCAAAACTTTACAATAACCTTAAGTATCCATCCTGCACTTCTGTATAGCTGCATTGGGACCCTTTCAAAATCACAGAAGCACTCAGCTCATTGGAAATGAAAACTCTACCATTTTCAAGGCCAGACAAAAATAATAATAAATTTCAATTGAGGCCAAAGACGTCCAAGTGAGATCTAATTGTAGTTATTCATCTCTAATGGTAGAATTCCTTGGAAACCACATACTGAGGAACAGAGAGCTGGTTCCAAGAATTGGTCTCACTCTTGTTTTTAATCAGACAAATAATCAGTATGTTTTATTTTTCTACCTCCCTGTTCCTGTTCTGTCTGTCTAGAATGTTCTCCCTCAACATCTGTGCCTCTCTCACTCTTACCCTTCACCTCCTTGGGACAGATGCCCCATCCAGGCAGGGTCAGTCCCCTCCTGTTCCCTCTCATAGCAACATTTATCAAAGCTTCAGTCACACTTTGCTAACTGCCAATCTTCCCATGGAGCTGGCCCCTCCATGAATGTCTCACCTTTGCAACTCCATCCCTGAGCCTGCTGCCATAACCGAGGATTTTCATTTTAGCTTTTGAAAAATGGTCTTAAGCCTTTTTCACTCTTAGCCTGCACTTTAGAATTTTTTTTTTTTTCTCTTTCTAATCTGCATACTTGCTTGAGAAAGTCCAGAGGCTGATCTTGTGATAGCAGAGTCTGGAGACCCCTTGGCAGAATTCTCCATTGCTCCCAATCGGGATTACAGATCTGCCAGGTCTCCAGGTGGATGACGATCCGAGATAACCATCGATGCAAGATCAGCTTCCTGTACTGCTCCCAGACAGATATTCCTCTTTCCATTCTTTCCCCTTTAAATCCCCTATCTGCAACCTAAAAGTTTGAAATGGTTTCTTTGAGGAATAAGCCTGGCCATTTTCCCATCTGCTGGCTTTTGGAATAAAGTCACCTTCCTTCCACAAAACTCTGTGGTATTTATTTTGGCTTGCAAGCAACAAGTAGCAGAACCTGCAGTTGGAAACAGTACAATGCCCTGGACATGCCTGGTGGCTTGTAAGGAAAACATTTCTCAAGAACTGATTCAACTTCTAAGAGGGAAATGCCAGTCTGAGTGTGGGGGATTTTGCTCAGAATACTTTTTTGTGATTCTTTTCCCTTTGCAAAAAGAGAACTAAATGTATATCTACTGTATTTAAGCTCAGATGTTGTGTTTTAGTTTAAAGTATACAATGTATCCAACACAATTGGCCAAGAAAATGTTTTAATTCAATGACAGGAGAGCCCATGAATGAGGCACCTTCCCAAGCTTACTAATCTTACTAATTCACACACTTTGCGATCTTGGGCAAATTCCTTAATTTCTCTATGTCTCAGGTCTTAAAACCATCTTCCACACTCTGACCAAGGAGATCTTGCTAAAACACAGACTTAATCCTAAATCTTCCTTTGAAACAAAAGTGTAAGCTCCCCCACAAGGCAAAAATGGTCCTTCCCAAACTGGTCCCTGGGTCCCTCTTAGCTTTTCTTACCCCTCTGTCTGCTCCATGCCCCAGTCACACCAAACTGATTATAGTTTTCAGGCTGGAGTGCAGTGGCATGCTCATGGCCACTGCAGCCTCAACCTGCTGGGCTCAGGAGATCCTTCTGCCTCAGCCTTCCAAGTAGCTGGAATTACAGATGCACGCCACCACGCCCGGCTAGTTTTTGTGATTTAATGTAGAGACAAGGTCTCACCAAGTTGCCTAGCCTGGTCTCAAACTGCGGGCTCAGGCAATTCTCTCACCTCGGCTTCCCAAAATGCTGGGACTATAGGCTGAGTCACCACACCGGGCCTATTTCTCTCTTCTTAAAATATGAATTTTGTTTATGTCACACCACACATAGAACTTTAAGCTTTTTCAGGATTTCTGCCCGCATCAGTGCTACCAGGTACTTCATAAATGCAGATTCCTGGGCCCCATCCCACAAGAATGAATCTGAATCTCTGGGGGGGAAGTCTGAGAAACTGCATTTTAATTAACTTTGATTTGTTCATGCATCCTCAGTTTGTCTTCAGTCTTGTTTTTAATGATGCAGGTGGGAGGCATCAGGAGATGATCTCTTTCTTCAGGTACCGAAAAAAGTGCGTGTAGAATTTGCTCTCAGACTCCTGGTGCATGAGGAATGTGGTGGCCCAGTGCAGGCAACAGCCCTGACAGGAACTCAGAGTGATCAATATCTGAAACGGGACTTACAGTAATCAATTGCTGAAATGAGGGCCCTCCTGCTCCTATAATTTGCCATTTAATAGTCATCAGCCTTTTGTTCTGTGGAGTGTTACTTTTCACAAAGGATTGAGAATTTGTACTGCATGACTTAGTCTCACTTTGTGAAATAATTTGGGTTTAACTTAGAGAGACATATGGGTGTTCTCTGGGAAGGTTTCAGAAATCAATACAACCAACAGGCAGGAGTAAATAACATTGCTTTGAAAAGACCAGCTTGATAGAGGGGAGTATAGACGACAGCCTAGTAAAGGAATCAAGTCCACAATGCCAGGCATAAGTCAGAAATCGCACTGCTAAGATTTTCTCTTGACTAAAACAATCCCTGATGGTCCCGTGAACTAGCTCTGCTCTGAAGAAGCAATGAGAAGAAGCAGAGATAATGAAAGGGGTTATGGGTCACTGCCAACCCCTGTGTCACCGCCAACCCCTGTGTCACCAAGGCCCAAGGAGAAAAGGAACCAGCCATGCTTTAAGCAAATGAAAAGGATGCATTTCTTGTCATACGAACCACACATTAATGTGATTGTTTGGGGCTTATAAGACTTCAGAATTTAATCTGCAGATTGAAAAGTAAGTCTTGTTTGGATAACAATGGCTTACATATAGTGAGTGGAGAGGACTGGGACATAGAAAAATGACCCAAGAGCTGCCACTAGTCACCTGAGGCTACCTCCAGAGGCTGGAAGGACAAGGAACTCCACCAGCTATGAAAATGACACAGAGTCTCAGGCAAATTGGAAGTGCAAGTGTCTTATTTTAAATGTTTCTGATTCCAAGCCTGGAGTAGGCACTTACTGAATACTTGGAGACCTGACTCATGTAGCACTTGGCTATGAGACAGCGCTCCTTTCTCAGTCAGCCAGCTGCTCTCTATTTTTCACAGACTGTTTGTCAGGATCTGTTCTGTGATAGACACAGCCTTGCAATATCTGGTGCCAAGACTTGATTTGAAACCAAATGGAAAAGAACCAAACAGGTGGTAAATATCCAGGTGTTTCTGGAGTTACATTGACATCATTCTTGTTATCATCAGAGAAAAGGAAACTTGAGATCCAATGGTAAGTTGCCCATACCAAAGGTTAGATGCTGGAAGAGAAAACAGAAGCAGCTTGTAAAATTTAATTCAATTTGAGTCATTTAAATAGACTTTAAAATATTACACACAAAAGGTCTAAAGAGCATATGGGGATTGTCTAGTGTAACTTTTATTGGTAGTTTAAATTGTTTAATTCATATAAATCTTCCTTTAAGATGAAATGCATCAAAGGATAAACAGATGGCTATCAAGTAAGTACATTCAGTAAATTCGCATACTACTCTTTAATGTTAGCCACACAAGCAGAAGGTCTACTTGCTTAATTAATTCAATAGTTTTTATCCATTATGTGATAAATGACAGTGATAACTGATTCAGAGTTGGTTCTGAAAAAAATTCCATTTCACACACTGCTGCTGGCTTGTTGTGGCATTACTGTTTATTGTTAACTTATATTCTTTTCAGGTGAATGTAATTATCCTTTATTATGCAGATATCAAGTGTTAAGACCTACATTATCAGCAATGGCTTTATTCAGAACACAATATTAGGAATGCATACACTTACACTCAAATTGAAAATGAAAGAACAACAATTTTATCAGGAGTCAAAGCATTTACATTAACAGCTAACTAAAATGGAATTGCAAAAACAAAATAAGCTCTGATCCTCTTTCATCAGGCCAGTCATCTGATCTCCAGTTTGTTCCTTCCTCTTTTGCCCTGGAGTTGCCAGTAAAGTAGCAGAGAACCGGCTTTGGTAACATGAGAAAGAAACCAGCACACTGGGAGAGCAAACTGAGTATATGACCCAAACAGAGAATGGGGGTGCCCAAAATAAGAAAGGCAGAGACTTCTAATCATAATAATTATCAAGATGAATCATGAAACTTGGAAATGATGACACATAGCATGACAAAAATATATAGACTACTGAGTAAGAAGATATTTCTCTATGAAATTGATTTTCCAAACATGCAGAATATGAATTACCCTTTAAAGCAAGGTTAGAAAATACTAGATGAGACTCAAACTTGTAAGATCTTGCCCTCCTTTAAGAGCATAGACTAGTGAATAATGATGTCGTTCCTAGTTCTAGTCTCTGATTATAGCATAGCAAAAATAAGTAATAATAAAATATTGCATAAAGGTAGAAAGAAATAAAATATTTGATAATCATAATAAAAAGACTAAAAAGTAAGGAAATTTAAGTGAAATGGCAACTCCTACTTCATATAAATGGGGTTATGTTTGGGGGATTAGCATAGCAAAATTAATATTTAAACAAAGAAAAAAGTGTCAATGAAAAATATGCAATAGGTAAACTAGGGGAAGAATGAAAGAAAACATTTATAAATGGTTTAAATTTTTAAAAAAACCAAGAGCAAAAATGATACTGACAATAGTTTGACAATTTTAAATGCAAAATAAGAACAGCATTCTGATCCTTTCCTTCTTTGTTGAACAGTTATGTGTTTTAAAGAAATGAGTCCTTTATGATCATAGAATTGTGAAATTTAGTGGTATAAATAAAATGAAAGCAGGGTAGCTCATCTGTAGCACACTGGCTACTTGGGAGGCTGAGGCAGGAGGATTGCTTGAGCCCAGGAGTCTGAGATTAGTCTGAGCAACATAGCAAGACCCCATTTCAGGAAGGAAGGGAAGAAGGAAGGAAAGAAGGAATGAAGGAGTGAAGGAAGCTGGAAGGAAGGAAGGAAGGAAGGGAGAGAGGAAAGAAACAAAATTAATAAGTCAAAATACTGACACTGGCAATACTTTAAAGTGTCAGAAAAAACCAAACAGGTTTTTTGAAGAGTTTTTATGTTGATACCCATGTTTATTTTTCCTCAGGAATGTCAGTTAGGGCTGTGATACTGAGAAATATTTGTTTAGTTTGCCAGTATGGGGAGAAATATGCAAGCAGTTGACATGTACTGGCAATCTGATACTTTTCCAATGAGCAGCTGCCATATAGAAAGAGTATTTCATTCCTAGGACTCAAATGCCTCTGAAGGGTACTGATGTTCTGTTGAAGGCAGATGTGGACCCAGCTATGGCTGGTGTACAGCACCATGCCTTACTTTCTAATATTCTTTGCAGTTGCTTTATCTTCTTTTTCTCCCACTGCCTTTTCCCTACACCACACTTAGTGACATTTAGGGACAACCTCTTCCACCTGCAGGGAACTCACCAAGAACCCAATGGAACAGATCAAGACTCAAGCAAAGCCTTGGAGCACTATGGGACATTGCTTCATTGATCACATAATGTAGTGCAAATATAAACTTTATCCAGCAATGTGATCTTCTCCCTTGAGGTCTTACTTCAGTAAGTAAATAAAATAAGGAATCCTAGCCAGGCTCGGTGGCTCAGCCTGTAATCCTGCGCCTTAGGAGGCTGAGGTTAGTGGATTGCATGAGCCCGCGGGTTCCAGACCTGCCTGGGCAACTTGGTGAGACCTCATCTCTACAATAAATCAAAAAAAAAAAAAAAAAATCAGCTGGGCATGGTAGCGCATGCCTATAATTCCGGCTACTCGGAAGGCTGAGGCGGAAGGATCACTGGAACAAAGCAAGTCGAGGCTGCGGTGGCCGTGAGCAGCCACTGCACTCCAGTCTGGGCAACAGAATGAGACTCCATCTCAAAAAAAAAAAAAAGGAATCCTCTTACCTTGAAATACAATGTCTCCAAGTGATTTATAACCTTACATTGGGGTCTGTGTTATATATATTTGGACAAAAATAAGAATCTGTGACTCTGAAAAGCAACTTGCCTGTCCATTACAAAAGAGTTTAATTTTTGTTTTTTAATGATAAAAGTCCTATCCAGTTAAAAGGAAAGAGAGAGATGTCTCCCTAGGATAATTTTGTGAATGCATCCAACAAAACTTGTCCACTCACTAATGCAGATGGTTGAGTCAGTCACTTGAGTCAAAAAGGTGAACTGAATTTTTAAAAATCGAACAAACTTGTAGTGTGAAACTGAGAAGTTAATAGCCCTGTGCTTTATATTGCCTGAAATACTAAAGTACTACATAACTCCCAGATTTGCATAGATTTTTTTTCCCTGCTTCCTGTGGTATTTTCTTGGATTTCCTTGAACACTTGTCTTTTACTTAGTGCCTATCATGTAGGAATAGCTGTCTCTGAAATACCAGAACATCTCCTATAATTTCATGCTACACTAGGAAAGCTTCTAAATTCTATGTAGGCTTTGACACTCATTACAAAAGCATTTTTTAAAGAATTTTGGGTGCTGAAATAGATGACCATGGTCAAAGAATTCTGTCTTAGTTTTTATCCTAAATTGAATCTTTAGTTTTGCAGTGAATCATAACACTGAAAACTTTTTATGTCAAGAACAACACATCTCAGCAGCTAGGAGAAGTATCCACTGCCTATATAACATATGATGTTGCTCTAAGTTCTATCCTTGTGCAACTGGTGGTATGAGTTTGCTATAGAGTTTCCAAAGATTACAACTTCTTCCTGGAGCCAGAATCTGCCACTCACACAGTGACTACAGCAGGTAGCAACCCACAGGTTCTTTGAGATTCAGCAGTGTTGCTGTAAAACCAAAAAGAACCCACATAGATAATTCACACATAAAAGGAAAAAAAAAAAGGTCCATACGCACATGATAAAAATTACAGTGCTAGTAATCACAGAAATGCAATTTTTATTTTACTCTCATCAAATTGATAGATATTTTTCAAATGAGAATTTTAAGTCTTGGTGAGCATGCAATAAAATAGGCCCTCCCAGTGTCTACTGGAGGAAAGGAAAAATCGTCTTTGACATGGTAATGCCATTGATATGAAATTATTCCAAGGAAATAATCACAGGTGTGTGCAATAATTTATGTACAATGATCTATATCATAGTTTTATTTATAAGCATGAAAAATAGAAGTTATCTAAATATTTAACAATGGAAGGTTGATTAAATGAATTATGGTATATTTATAGAATGAAACGCTATGCCACAATTAGGGCTTAGGAAACAATACCCTGAAGCATGATACTTTGGCATGCTGAGTATTTTGAACTGAAGTAGATTGGAAGGACCTTTGAAGCAAAGTCTCTTTCTGCCTTTTTCTGGACGTTCTTTCTCTTGTTTCCCTTTCTCCTCCAAGTTAGGTCATAAAAACCAGACCCTCTTCCCTAAAGCCAGCCATAATTCCTAGATATAGTACTGTAACTTTCTCCTGTCTTTCTGAGTAAGAGCAGGCCATAAAGAAGTTCTCTGGCCTACCTTGTCAGAAAGTAGATAATAAGACCCTAATTATAGAGGGGTCCTGGCCTATATCCTGGAGAAAGGAAAGCTGCACAGGGAAGCCAAAAAGAATCAAAAGAATCAGAACAGACAGGCCTGGCTGGGTTTTCCTACTTAGTCTGTTACTATTAGATCATTCCCTTTGTGTCTAATCACATTTATGTGTGGTTATCCACTCTTCAATGATTCCAAATATTTAAAAAAATAGTTTTCTCTTGGGTCTTTGGGTCTTCATTTCTGAAGGCTCCTGTGCCATGTAAAACTTGGATTAAATACATTTGTTAAGCTTTTCTCTTGTTAACCTGTCTTTTGTTATATGTGTCAGCCATGACACTTATGGTGAGTGAGGAAAGGTATCATACCTTTCTACTCCATAATACCACTCAAAAAGTGCCTTGTTAGTATCTATACATGTTGGAAAATATTATCTGATTATGTTTAGATGGAAAGTCAGGTCACAAAACAATATATTCAGCTACCTGGCATGATCCTCATTTTGTTTTAAAAACACACCTGTGCAAATGCATGTTCACCCATGCATGGAAAAAACCTAGCAAACTATAAGGAGGTGTACCACAATATTAATGGTATTTATCTCTAATTGGTGGAATTACAAGTAATTTTGATACTTCCAATTACTTACAAAAACTTTTTCAAACTTACTATAATAACTAGGTATTATTTTGTAATTAGAAACAAATATTATTTAAAACATTTTTTTCTAATCAGAAAGTAAATGTTGAAAGGAGCTGAAATAAGGAGCTATCCCTCCACAAGGTCTACATATGTGATCCCATTCAGGTAGAACAGAAAATTTGTCAAAGATGCCCTTCTCCGTGGGGCTCACAAAAGTTACTATCATCTGCTTTCGACAGAGGCAGGGCATGAGCCATAAAAGCCAATACTATGCAACTTGCATTTAATTTGTTGATAAGTTTGTGTTTCAGTCCTTGACAACAATGTCAGTGCCATTTTCAAATGTAAATAAGTAAATAATAAGTGAATGAATGACCATCTCAGAATAAGAAGATTCCAATATATCTGAGCAGTGAAAACCTATAACATCAGGAAACTAAGCAAGGTCCTCTCTTTTGTATGCTATAATAAGGTGCAGAGCCAGAGGTGGGCTTTAAATAATCAGTGAGAATTAAGTAATGAAAAAAGGTTCATTCATCTTATGATTGCTTCTTCTAATACTTCTGATATTGAATTCATGAAACTATCTGTGTACTTACATTAGATAAGTCAGAGACAGAAGGAGAGAGAGAAATAAACCTCAAGCACATGATCAATTAATAAAAATGTCAGGTCATCTCGCCTTCCCAGTTTCATAAAATACAGGTATTTCTGATGATGCTGAATAGAATAGAATCATAAAACTAGAAAAACTTCACAAACTGTCTCATCCAATCAGCGTATTTTACAGATGAAAAAATAGATCCTCACAGAGGTGAAGAGCCTTGTACAAGATTACACAACAATTTAATAGCAGTCAAGATGAGAATCCCGGTCTTCTGACTTCCGGGTCACTCTCATTCCACTATAAGACACTGTTTTTCGGTGCGAAATGTCTCATTTGATCTGTTTCATTTATGTGTCTAGTCATGGAATGTCCCCACTGTCCACAGCAAATGAGCCTGGGTGCCAGTTAGAGTAAATAACACACTCTCTAAAGATGCCATCTTTCTGTGCAATACATTTTTATCCACTCTGATAGATCATTTTCACTTCAAGCTTTATAAAACACCTTTTAGAGTTAATTCTAAAGGGCTAAAAGATCATCATTTTCCAGCATGACCTGGACTACCAAAATCCAGATACATTTTAAGTGATATTTATAGAAGGGTAGTGACTTTTTCCAGCTAAAAACCGCAGGCTTTTCACAGATATAAAATGCTGATTAAATAGGATTTTTATAGCTTGGCATAAGAGATCATAAATAGACACAGAAGCATAACCAAAGAAATCTAGAAATGTTTTTAAGGTGAAAGGGCAGATATAAGCATAACATATATGTAAGAATAGCTAACATAACATTTATCGAACATGTTTGTTGTGTCAGCAATTTATATGCATTACTACATTTAATCTTCCTAATTACCCAAGGAGGTAGATACAATTATTTTCCTTATTTTATAGATAATAAAACTGAGGCCCAGAGAGGTTTAAAAAAAGTTGATTAAGCCAGAAGCAGAATTTTAACCAAGACAGTCTGCTCTTAACAACGAGGAGAAATATGACTTTGAGGGGAGAGAGAGTAACTGAGCATTTTTAGAGTAAAGTCCTGGATATGGTGGGTTGTAGGTTCCCCCTTTTAACATATAAGTCTGGAGGACACATAAGTCACAGTTAAATGCACTTATAAAAGATTCCTAAATTTGGGGTTTGTTTGCTATTTCCTGAACAGCATGAGGCCATCTGCCTTGAGGAGATTGTTAGTATAGTCAATTCACTACGATAAAGTATGTTTTGTTGGGGGCTTATTGAGAAACTCACGTGGGAGAGACATAGGAGAAGACACAGAGGAATCTTCATGGGTTTTTTTCCTCTAGGACCTCATAATTCAATGGAGGAGGTGAATACAGATGCTTCTGACAATAACGAGGACAATGGTAATGACTGTTAGTGATCAATAGTAGGCAGTGCCCTGGGTGCTATCTTGGATGGTTTATGTTATTGTTTCTAATTCTCAGCATTTTAAAGATGAAGAGAGGGTGGCAACGTCTCCAAGTAAGATACTAGCTAAGTCCTTCAGAACTGTGCTGGCTGAGTCGATGAAATTCAAGAGTAGAAATCTAAATGTTATCATGTGCAATGATTGAACCTTAATAAATGTAGCAAGTTCATTTCTTCCCTGAAGGACATAAATCATGGCTGTATGTGCTGGCTCATACCTGTAGTCCCAGTACTTTGGGATGCCAAGGCTGGAGGATTGCTTGAGCCCAGGAGTTGATGACCAACCTGGGAACATATAGCAAGACCTTGTCTCTACGAAAAAAATTAAAGAAAATTAGCTGAGTGTGGTGGCACGCACCTGTAGACCCAGCTACTGGGGAGAGCCCAGGAGGTGGAGGCTGCAGTGAACTTTGTGCCACAATTCCAGCATGGGCGACAGAGTGAGACCCCCAACCAAAAAATACATAAATAAACAAAATAAAAATAATAGCAATGTTTTCCTTATCCCCTCTTGATCATATTTCTCAAGAGGGTCAGGCACAATGGTGAGTGTTTTGGCAACAATTGTGCAGTTGTGACGAGGCGCTCTGAGAATTTCTTGAGTTCCTTCTCAGCTTTTCCAGCTCTGGACTGTTAGCATCAGGCTGACAAGGACTGTGATCTCCTAACCAAGAGCAAGATCACAAGAGAAAAATGACTTTCTAGCAACTTCAACTTGGAAGATATAGCCATCTATTCAACAGAAGTGTCAGGCATCTACCAAGTTCTAGTGCTGGGGTTGCAGTGATAACCAATGGAGACAGCTCCTGCCCACCGTGTGCTATAGCAAGATGTGCAGCAGACTGGCAAGGGCCGATTGTCACATTTGCAAAAATTTTACCAGCCAGTTGCTGGCATGTTGGCAGTTTGGGAATGATTCACTTATAGAGATAGCAAACCCCGAGAGCTGGTTGTTAACCATTTACCAGAAGCACGTTAGTGTTTTCTGCCCTCCAGGAATGTACACTCTAGTAGAGAAGGAATTTAAAGCAGAATTACAAGTGTGATAAAAAGTAGCAAAGGGGTAGTCCAGGGTGCCCTAAGGAGGGATGACAGGGGATCCACCTTAGCCTGAGGGGTGTCCAGAAGTGAAAATCGGCTTACATTCCTTTTTAAGATCAGCTACAATTCTTCTTCAAATGTTCTTAGCACTGGTCTTTACCTCATCTCTGAGCTCCATGTTGTAACTTCCTTGTAAAAACACTAACATGCTACCCAGTCTTACAGGTAGGGGGCAGTGTGCAAAGAGCTCACTCAAAGTACAGTTTTGACACCTGCCAGGCTGTTTGGTTTTGGGCAAGCCACCTAACCCATTGAACTCAATGTTTCCATCTGTAAAAAAAGAAAGAAAGAAAGAAAAACAACAGACTAATTATGATATTTTGCAGCACTGTTTTGAAAATTAGATATATCAGATGTATAACAAGTGACTAAGTGCATATATTAAGTGCTCAAAAAGTGGTTGCTAGTATTTTTTAATCCTTTTTATTTATGCAATTGTTTTTACTTAAATTACTACTAGGTCTTAAATATCTTGAGAAAAGGCAGTATATTTTATTTCCAGCATATGCTAGAAGTTGACATGTGATCAAAGTTCGTTGAATTAATTCATCCTTAATTGAATTAAATTGCCCCTAAATGTCTATGTGCAGAGAAAAACTACTTATTTCAATTCAGATGCAGAATATAGACCGCTTTACTGTGCTGGCATCAAAGATACATTTGTCTTCAAAGTAGAATAAAGCAAAACATTGACAAAAATGGCATTTTATTTTAACAAATTAAATTGGTAGTGATAGCACCCACGGCTTCAAAATTACCCAGATTCTTGATGCCTCCTAACCATGACCCTGGTGATAACGATTTCTATTGTTCCATTGGAGAAATCTCTCTCTGTCTCTCTCTCTCCCTCTCTCTCTCTCTCTCTCTCTCTCTCTCTTTTCTAGAATGTAGATTTGCCCACGCAGCCAATCACAGAAAAGACGTTGGAGACATTTCCGATGGAAAGGTACTGTGTTGGACTTTGGGAATTCATGTTTTCACATTTCCCTTATTTCCATATTCCAGATGTCTTGTTTAAGTCACTTTTAAATACTAAAAGAAATTGATTTATGAAGCTATACAATTTAAAAGCTGCAAGAGAGTTTAGCAATCGTGCTTAATTTGGCAGGTAACTGAAATTTAAAAAGAAAAGGCCAGGTGCGGTGATTCATGCCTGTAATCCCAGAACTTTGGGAGAAGGAGGCTAGAGGATTGCCTGAGCCCAGGGGTTCGAGACCAGCTTGGGCAACTTGGTGTGCCCTCGTCTCTACAATTAAAAAATTAGCCCGCGTGTTGGCGTGTGCCTATGGTTCCAGCTGCTTGGAAGGCTGAGGCGGAAGGATCACCTGAGACTAGCAGGTCGAGGCTGCAGTGGCTGTGAGGATGCTACTGCACTCCTGCCTGGGGCCACAGTGAGACTCTGACGAAAGAAAGAAAGAGAAAGAAAGAGGGAGAGAGACAGAAAGAAAGATATAAGACTAAGGGACCCACAGTGAGAAAGTATCGTTCTTCATTAACTGTGTGACTTGGACTATATCTAATTCAGAACTATTATTTTCATTTAAAACAACACTTTAAGGGTAACAACAAGAAAATATGAGTTATAAAAATAGTCCTGTGAAACTATTATGGAAAACAGAACAACCTCTCTCTGCTGTTACAAAAAAATATGGCAAGTGAAACATACAGAGAATAAATAAAGCCAGTAAATTAAATGTGAAATTGCACTAGCAAGATATAAACTTGAAAGAGAAAAAAATTTTCAGTGGTTTCTCCAGAACACATGCAAACCACCCAATCTGAAGCAATGGGTATTATGCCTTCTTGTAAATTGCCCTTTTTTTTTTTTTCCTTCCCAAACATTTCTAGTTCTAATCCTGCTGTCTTTCTTGTATTTGAAAACCAAATCAAACCCTGAATACGTCCCACACATAGATTGGCTGACGTTGATAAGGTTCTCTAGCACAGCACGGCTTCTTTCCCTGGCTTAACCTTTTCTTTCCTAATCCCTTCCGATCTGAGTCTACCGATTTTATATTTCTAAGCAATTAATTTTTTGGCTGGGCTGCGCGATCCACAGGTGGGGGATGATTGACAGCACGCAGATAGGCTCCATCTGTTGGCGGCTGATAATGGCATCCTGGGGGCTTCTGGGTAATGTCTTCCCACACATAAAAGGGAGCAGCCTAATCTATTTGCAGCGAGCGGAAAAAGCCCTGCAGCTCGCATTGTTATTCAACGGGAACAACTGGCTACAGACAGCACGTTTATGGGCACAGTGGGGAGGCTTTGGGAGGGGGCAAGGTTCCCACAGTGAGCGATGCTTCCTCTAAAACCCCTGGTATTTTTCCCTTCTATGGGGATAGAAAAGGATGAGACGGGGAGAAGAGGAAATTCGTGACAATCCTCAGGGAGAAAGAACTTGTAATTCCTGGCTTCACACTTTATCAAAGAAAGATGAGGAAAGGAGAAATCATGATAACAATTAGAACTAGTAAGTGCATGCAGAAATGGTAGGGCTGGTCTCAGAGCTTCTGCAAAGGCGGTTAAACTCCTGGGTGGTTCTTCGAATGTAAATAACAGCATTGGCATTCCGTTAAGGGCACCCAAGTGCAGGTGAACGCACTTTAACAGAAAAGTGAGTTAGGTTATTCATTTAGGGTAGAGGGGGAGGGTAAAATTAACATTGTTTTAACTGCAAAAGAGATAGCCCGTAGGCTATGGATGAGCAGGACAAAGATTTTCAAATCAAAGATTTTTAACGTTATCTTAAATAAGTAATAATTTGCAAATATTTCAGGTTTAGGCAAACAGTTGAAGTGGCAATATTGGAGGGGGAATATCTGAAGCCTTAAACAGAGAATTTTGTGACTTTCTTATCTCTCTTTTTGTTCCCTCAGACACCAGTTAGGGACAATTTAACCTCATCTGAATGTACCAATTCACCCTTACCAAAAGAAGTAAAGATACCTAAGGTCAGTTCTTCTACTATGATGTATCAAGTTGGATTTTTTTTTTTTAAATAAAAAAGCAGTCTTTGATGTGTTCAATTGGATTTTGCCCCTTCCTTCCATCTTTTGGTCTCATTTGCTCTCTCCTCCTTTCTTTTTTGGAACTCAGTAAATGAAAGTACTCTCACAGAAGACAAGTACATCCAGCTCCATTTTTTGAAACGTGCTTGCAGTAATAGTTGGTTCTCATGGATACTTCAGACTCCCTAGCATCCCTCAGACCTACTAAAACACATCCAACCTTCTTGTCCCCTGGTGTTTGTATCTCCTTCAGAAGATAATCTGTATGGAGATTTGAGAATCCCTAATGGGTAAGGAATTTAAATGCATATTGCTAATAATCATATAAAATGACTTGTTAGCTCCTTTCACAGCTGATGTTTAGAAGATGAATATATTTTAATAAGCATTTTTTTGCATTTAGACCCAGAATTATCATCTACTGGAAAAAATCAGAAGTGATATAAACACAGTAAACAATTAAGTCTGTATCTAAGCACCCCTAATACCAATGGTCTTTAGGCATTTAAAATAAATTCAATCAACCTTGTTCACACTAGAGGGCAGGATGGATGGTGGGGTATTTTTGGTGTTATGACACTAAATACCTATTTAAGTTTACAATGGATTTCTTGTGATAGACATACATTTTCATGGTTGTGATAGTTCGACTCAGGTGTCTGGAGATTCTGTTCTCTTTATCTCTTTGACTCAATTTGGTTTTTGATTCTCAGTGTCTAATTCTACTTGGCAGAACGTATACCTTAGTCACTTGGTTGTTTTTTTTTTCCTTCTGTCAACCAGCAACGTCTCTGTCAGGGCATCTCCACATCTTGTTCTCTATTCCACATTCCAATCAAGGTTTAAATCCACAATTCTCAAATAGGCAGGTGAAGACTGCCCCTTCTCCATCTTTTCCTGGAAGACAGGAGAGGGAGGCATCCCCTAGGGTTAAGAGGAAACTTATCTGTCAGTGCACAGGGCCTGACCAGACTCACGTGCCTTTCATGATGATAATTGTTTTGGCTGAGTCTCCACCCCAACTTCTGCTCTGAGCCCATGGGAAACCCAAAGCTGTCGGGACACACCTATAGCCCCAGGGCCCTCACTGACATCTCTGTGAGATGCCAACTACCAGAGAAAATACCAAACAAGCATGAACTGTCACTAATTCCCTCAACTTGTAGAGCAGTTTCCCTCCTGTCATCTGTCCCCATCACAATTTGAGGGAGTTAGTTTGAAGAGATATATCCTCTTCTCTCATAATATCTTCTTCTCTTGTTTCAAGTTTTGTTGTCTCATGCCCAAACTGTCTCCTTACAAGTCAAAGAGTGTGACACACACTCTACAATTGGGAATATTCCTTGGTTTAGCTGCCAGTTAGGGAGTTGTCTACATACATATTAAGCAGGCAGGAAAAAGCATATCTTTATCAGAATATGTGAGGTGGTTAATATGTGCTGTTAAGGATTAAAAGTATGAGGATCCACATAACCATAAAATATATTAATATGTATTCTAGATAATACTACACTTTATAATCTAAATTTAAAAATCAGAATAAAAGGTATAAGGACAACGGAAAAAATTAGGCAGCTCTGTTTAGAGCTGTAATTTAAAAGTACATTTTTTACAAAATTATAAAGGAAAGGAATCATATCAGTTGTTATTAATACATAACTTTGAACACAGTGCATGTATGGCTTGCTCATGTTTGGAAGACAATCAGCCCACTAGACATGGATTACCGCTAGACATGGTACTGGGAACAGTTGACAATTCCCCTTACTAAAGCAAAACTACCTGACACAGTCCCCAGGTAGGAGGCAATGTTCAACAAATGACCCTGAAGCAAGTGAGAACCTGGGAGAGGTTAGGAAAGGAAATAAATGGTTTTCCCTGGTCTTGAATAAATAAGTATTTAAGTCCAAGCTTGATGTTTGAGAACTTCTGAAGACTGTGGCTACCCAACTGACTCGGGTTGGGTTGGTGATGGCAATGAAGCCTGTCACTAAAGAGTCTCCCCCTTTTGCAGAGGCTTTTTTGCCTGTGTGTGGAGAATGTAAGGCCCAAATAGACCAGCCACAATTGGAATTACATTAAGGAAGAAGAATTATAATAAGGAAGAAGGCCTTAAGGAAAACATACAAACCTCAAGGAAAGCTTGTAAACCAGGAGACTTGCAAATCATGTTACAAAAAACAGCTGACCACTGTTGAATAATTCCAGGGAAACTAACAATCACAATCAAAACTGGCAATCACAATCAGTCACATAAAGCTATTTCGATAAAATTAACAATGACTTTCCCCAACACAGCCCTCTTCAGCATAAAATGCCGGCCTCCAGACCCATCTTTGCAGACAGCAGACAGCCTGTCTCTATTGTACCACCGGCTTTCTTGCCGGTGTATCTCAGCCTTTAATAAACCTACCTTTTGGGGTTCAATACCTGCCTAGGCAACATGGTGAAACCCCGTCTCTACAATAAATCAAAAGATTTAGCCAGGTGTGGTGGCACATGCCTATAGTTTCAGCTACTTGGAAAGCTGAGGCAGAAGGATTGCCTGAGCCAAGGAGGTCGAGGCTGTGGTGGCCATGAGTGTGCCAATGCACTCCAGCCTGGGTGACAGAGTGAGACTCCAGCTCCATCAATCAATCAATCAATCAATCTACCTTTCTTATTTCATAACTGTCTTGGTGAATACTTTCACTGCCCATGACACCAGCTTCAACTGGTCATACATACCACACTGGGCACTGATAACTCAACTTTGGATTGGAGCCATCAGATAAGCCTGAGGCCAAGTTTACTCCCCCTTGCTCTTTCTACAGCCCAGAGTTGAAGTCAGAAGAACAGGGTATCAATATTTGCATAGTTTTCTACAGAACAAATATTCTAGTGTCAATTCCTTCCCTTTTCTGCATGACTTAAGATCCTTTTCTAAAATTCTAAATTCATAGGAATTTAGAAAAGGATTTTTAATAAATGCTCATTGTTTTAGTCAACTCAGCAGCTATGACAAATTACCACAGATTGGGTGGCTTAAACAACAGACATTTCTCAGTTCTGAGAGCTGGAAAGTCAAGATCAAGGTACTGGCAGATTCAGTTCTGAGGAGGGCTCACTTCCTGGTTTGTAGACAGCTGTCTTGCTGTGTCTTCACAAGAAAGAGAGAGAACAAACTTCCACTGCCCTTTTTAGAAGGGCACTAATGACCTAGCCACCTCCCAAAAGCTACACCTCCTATTATCATCATATTAGAAGTTAAGATTTCGGCCAGGCAAAGTGGCTCATGCCTGTAATCCCAGCACTTTGGGAGTCTGAGGCGAGAGGATTGCCTGAGCCCAGGGGTTTGAGACTAGCCTGGGCAACTTGGCGAGACCTCATCTCTACAATATATCAAAAAAATAGCTGGGCATGGTAGCACACACCTGTAGTTCTGGCTACTTGGAAGGTTGAGGCAGAAGGATTGCTGGAGCCCAGCAGGTTGACACAGGCGTGGCTGTGAAGGCGCCACTACACTCTTGCCTGGGCAACAGAGTGAGAATCTGACTTAAAAAAAAAAGTTGAGGATTTCAGTACAGGCATTTGGGGAGCAACACAAACAACCATTGGTTGATTGGCTCAGCAAACACATGAATAAAGTTGCTGCTTAAATTTTGCATCTCTACCCTCAAGTCTTTCTCACTACCCCTTCTGTTGTTCTTCTCTTTGCCTCCTGAATTCTGACAATTTTGGCCAGATATTAGCTAAACCTGCAGATTTAAACCCTTGAGGGATCTGTTGGTGTTCACAATCAAGCCTTCACCTATAATTTTAACCTGCAATTTCTAATTTGTATTCACAAAGAGTATCATTGAGACAGGTGCATCAAAACAAAAATAATTATCAGGTGAGTTTAGTTGCCTCTTTTCTCTTATATCTTCATTAATTAATAATTTAATAATTAATTTTCCCCTTCTATGTCTACCAAGTTCAAAACCTGTCTTACAATTAGCCTATTGCTGGTTGTACTCACCAAACCCACAAGCCAAATCTGCCATTCTCTCATTTAAGCTAAACAATGGCAAAGCCTCAGCATGAGAGTATGGGCAGATCATTACTGAATCTTCACTTCTCTGAGAATGTGGGGCAACTGGAGCTGGCTTATGCTAGTTAGTAACAGCCGATTGTGTACAATTCTTCCTTATGTTGTGTTCAGTATGCACTGATACATTGGTAGCTTGAAATTGACCATGGTGTAAGTATTTACACTGTGGAAATTGGCAAATGCTACATATCAGAATTTGGGTTTTTTTCCTCTCTCCTCAACCCTATTGTTGAACATTTCCCAGCATACCACTGGATGTGCCTAGTACAAATTACCCAACAAACTTTTTTGTGATATGGCCTCACATGTTAAGCCCCCAGAACATGAGATCTGGGGGAGAGAGATCTCACTCACAGAGGGAGGTTGTGTGGGTTGGAAATAGGTAGAAAAGTAGGAAAGTTAATGCAAAGTCAAATTTGGATGCACCTGTGTCTGAATGCCCCTTATTAGTGTGTCCTTAATTCCCAACTCTAAGGCTTGGGGAATTGAAGCATTAGTGAAAAGAAAATGCTCCTTTGGTCAACAGAATAATCTCAGAGACTAAACAATTTAAAAATTACCTTGCTTCTGAAAGATAACATAATGGTGAAATTTATATCGGGTTGGGTGGCAGAACAAGAGATATTAAAGTCAATAAGCAAATATCTAGTCAAGATTTCTACCAGAGACTGCATGTACAAGGAACTACAAGCTAAAGTGCCTCATCTCAATGATCTTACATGCAAGGGTGATAATATATGCGGTGGAAGAACATTAGTTGGGAGTCAACTGGTGCTTTTGTTGGCTTTGCACTAACTGACTATATGACCTTGGTCATGTCCTTTACCTTCTCTGGACATCACTTTCCTCATCTGTAAAGTGAGACTTATACTCTCTGAGAGTATACTCTGAGCTGTAATTTTGTTTAGCCATGAAAAGAACAAGAGATTCCAAGCCTAAAAAATCAGTATGATTGCAATTATTTACATGTGTATGTGTTCATTTCTTCCCAGACTGTGAACTTAAAAAAATAATAACAATGTGTCTTTCACCCCTATATTCCCAGTACTGACACATATTGGATGTTTAGTGAATGTTTTTTGAATCAATAAATGAAGAATAAATGCCTCTATAATAAATCAGTGAATAGGCATAACAGAAATTAGGTTGTGGGCTTAAAAAGAAATTGGTATATCCTATTGTACTTTTTTGTTTGGTTTTCATAGAACCCTCTTGGTATAAAAATATACGCTATTTCTTTAGAATCTAGTGAGAAATAAAGGACCAGGTTGCTGAGAAAATGTGTCTTTCATGAGCTTTCTTTGTACATGAAGAAAAATTTTTTGAAATGCCTAAGTCCATGTTTTTTTAATCAGATAATTAGCACACTAATTTTAACTGGCAAGGATCTTACAGTACCCAGAGGCAAAGATTCTGAGCATCAATAGATCATCTAAGCATATATTTGCAGTGATGTAATTGTAGCTATAGGAGATTGGTTACATCTGTATTGGGCATAGGGTATTTTGAGAAACTGCTTGACAAAATAAACCTCTGCCATGAATTTGCTGTGCTACGACATTTTTCTTTCTTCTCTTCTGTGTTGCAGGACTAAAACCTGTCTAATGGAAAATTTTAATTCAATGTTGCATGGAACTGATTTAATTGACAACAATTACTAAGGTAGTGTTTAAACACAAGAGCAGTAGATGTGCCTTTTCACATCGTTAACGTGTGCTAAACGTATCTTCCTTTATACTGTAGCTTATCGTGTGCTCCATGTTGCTGTGTAAGTAAATGGTTAAATGTCTTAACCGTTTGCTTTGCCACCCAGGGTTAGAAAGAAAACAAGCCATTTATCCTCAAAAGCTCCCATGAGGCCTGCAGAAGAGTGTGCTGCTTTTAAATAAATTTCTGTAGCAAAGTGCACAGTCATTTTAAAGCTAGTGACGTATCTGGAGAATTATTCATTTTCTGTCTGTCAGCCCCTACCTTTGGATTTCATAGTTCTAGCACACAACTGTGAAGCGCAAACTGACTCAATGCTGCCCCCAAGTGTTAGCTCAAGACATAGGTTCAGAAGGACAAAGGCAAGACAAAGAGACGCTAATCATAGGAAAAGAAACTCATTATCAAAATCCACAGTCTGTCTTGAATTAGTTTTCCTGTTGCTATTTAAAGGGAACACGTTATAAAATGAAACCGACCCAACAAATATTTTTGGAGAACCTGCACTACGAGTGAGGATACAAAGGAATAGAACATGATTCGAGTTGTAAGGGCTTTTAAACAAGTTCAAGATACAAGAGTGGATTCAAGGTTAAATAAAAGACAACTAACACATATCACCAGAATTTATTAAATGATCTGTTGAAATATTGGTTCAAACAATATGATGTGTATATCTGACATCTTAAAAATATAATATACAACACCATTTTTTTAGGCACTGTGCTAAATCTTTCAGATTCAGTATTTCATTCAATCTGCATAGTAAACCTGTGAAGAAAGAAAGGATATATCTTTTTTTTCCCCGAATGAAACTGAGGCTTTTAATTAGGAGCAAGGTCACCTAGCCATGACATAGCTGAGCTGGGACTCACCCTGGCTTTTCTGATTGGAAAGCCTTTGCTTTTATGTGAGATGCTTTATGACCATGAGACGCTAAAGAAGGGAACCATCACCAGAATAGAGGTAGATCCATAGATTTTCCAAGGTTGTGGGATTTGGTGTTCAAGCTGATGTAAAACTTGGAAATCTTTCACAAAATGATGTGAGTAGTCAGGGAGGAACTAGCTTTCAACGTGAAGCAGGCAGCATTGTTTGGATGGTCTAAAGAGCAAGAGGTTTTAGTCAGACTTAGGAACCTGGGTTTGATTCGTACTTAATACGTGACTTGGAAAACATCTGAAACCCAGTTTTCTCTCCTGTCAAATGAAGATATCATAATACCTAATCCTGCTATGTATCAGACATATATGAGAAGTGCTTTTTCCATAGTGAGGCAACTCACATCTCAGTCACCTTCTTCCTCATGAAAGACAAGTGCAGAAAGGCAAGGACTCATGGACTCAATGGTTCAAGGCCTTGATAGTCAAACAAGAGTGTGATTTCAGAACATAGAATCTTTCTAAGGTAGAGCTGTTATAAAGACATCCAGGCTACTGGGGATGTTATAATTGTATAGATTATGAAATTTATACCTTCAAATGCCAGGCTAGACTATATTAGTTTTCTTCCATACATGTCTCTGATCTGATCTGTACACTCCAGGAGATGTAGCTGAGAGAAACATAGAAGATGAGTAAAAGAGATGAAAAGAAAAAAATATAAAGGTCTTTTAAGATCAGATTTGTAGCTTATATTTATGAGCAGCTCAGCCATTCTTTACCATGTATAGAATTAGATCTATCTGGGAGAACTGGGATGATCACTTTGCTCTGCTTTGCTCTAATATTTTTTAAGATGCTGTTGACTTAAAAGGGAGCTGTGGATCACCAATCCTCGTTCTGCATCATGGCAAATTCCTTCTGGCTTGGAAAGCATATTGCCAGTGCTACGCAGTTTTAGCACTTTCAGAATGACTGTTGCTGTGTATGCAGTGGTACCCTGCTGACCTGAAATAGTTAATTTGCCTTTCTCAGTACTCAACTCAGGATGGAGCTGTGGCTCAGGCTGTGCCCACATGGGGAGATGGAAATGAACCTGAGTGTTTGGTCATCTGCTCTTGACTTCACGGGTCTCTTTCTGCCTGAATAAAACTTTCTTTTGATGAAGATTGCAGCAACCAATAGTCTTGCATCATTCCATCATTCCAGTGTGATTTGCTTGAATTTACACAATTCATAACTTCCCCTTTTATTTTTTTCGATTTAAGTTTATTTATCAAAGAACTATAAGAACATTAAGATTAAAAAATGATGAAATGTAAAATAAAAGCAATAAGGTGAGTAATAAAATCAATAGACATTATTCTAATATCAAGAAGCAAAGTATAACTACAAAAAATAATTAGATTATACCAAAGGCAAATGTGATTCATAGAGACAGAATAGAAGTAATGATAAGTAATAAATTCTTGGATTGTTTGATAATCCAGTGAATGAGAAAAAGTGAATCATAAGAATACATTGGGAAAATATTTAAATATCTTGTCAATTTGATACAAAATACTGGCATTGGTGAAGACGCAATTTATAATATACCATGAAAATGAGAACATGAATGTCATCAGTTCAAAGAGTATTTAAGGAAGCAAAGGGGGAAAAAAAAGATTTGGTGAGGTTGCGGAGAAAAGGGAACACTTACATACTGTTGGTGGGCATGTAAATTCATTCAGACCCTATAGAAACCCATTTGGAGATTTCTCAAGTAATGAAAAATGGAATTACCATTTGACCCAGAAATCTCATTACTGGGTATATACCCAAAGGAAAATAAATCTTTCTACCAAATAGACACCTGCACTTATATGTTTATTGCAGTACAGTGCACAATAAAAAAGACATGGAACCAAACTAGATGCACATCAACAGTGGATTGGATGAAGAAAATGTGGTACATTTTTTAAAAAATCATGTCTGTTGCAGCAGTATGGATGGGAGGTCATTATACTAAGTATAACTCAGAGACAGAAAACCAAATACCACAAGTTCTCATTTCCAAGTGAGAGCAAAACACTGGATAAAATGGACATAAAGATGAGAACAA
>CAUYQG010091844.1:0-20842 GCA_963574415.1 Tarsius wallacei
TTGGACATAGATCCCTGTGACGGCACCCCTCAAGGATTTAAACTCAAGGAGAGTAAATCAGTAAAGTGAATGTCTGTTCTTGTGTTTTTATTAAGTTACTTAAAAAAATCTTTTTTTTTTTTTTGAGTTGGAGTCTCACTCTGTCGCCCAGACTGGAGTGCAGTGGCCGCTCCCAGCCACCGCAGCCTCGACCTGCTGGGCTCTGGCGATCCTTCCGCCTCAGCCTTCCGAGTAGCTGGAACGATAGGCGCGCGCCACCACGCCCGGCTAGTTTTTTGATTTATTGTAGAGATGAGGCCTCGCCAAGTTGCCCAGGCGGGTCTCGAACCCACGGGCTCAGGCCATCCACTCACCTCAGCCTCCCAAGGCACGGGATTCCAGGCTGAGCCACCGAGCCCAGCTTAAAAAAATCTTTCTTGCCCTAATGGAGGTTACTTACCGTTTTCAGAGGAAGAAAAAAATACATGGGAATAAACACATGAGGGAACTCCTCCCCAAAAAAACAAAATTATTTTTTGGAGGTTGGGCCCCTTGTAGTACAAACTTTCCCTGCTAGGTGAGTGTTCTAGGAGCCCACCAGCATCCATGTACCAGGTAGCATCGTGGCGAGAGGCTGCATTCAGCTTCAGTGAATTTTTTTTGGAGATTCTTTCAACACGTGTGTCTATTTCATGACGGGTGATGGACGAGCACACCTGCCCACACTGCACTGCGTGTTCAGCAGTTTTGGACCCCACACGGCAAGACCCCCGAGTCCCACCCTCCCTCTTCACCAGACTTCACCCCAGGTGACTTGTTTTTCTCGTTTCCCTGGATGAAAAAGTCCTCAAAGGGAAAGGTTTTGCCAGCGTGGAAGATGTGAAATAAAATGCGGCAGAAACACAAAAAGGCATCAACACCGACAAGTTAAAAAACTCTTTTGAGCAGTGGAAAAAGCATCTTGATAGGGTGTATTGTATCAAACGGCATCAAGTGGAGAGTACTCTGAAGGTGACTGAACATATAAACATGTTTTTTTTCTGAAAATGGTGGGTAACCTCCATTAAATACACAATTTTTTATCAATAAATTCCTGGTTTGGGGGGAGATCTCCCTCATATACGTTCATATGTGTTTGGTTTCTGAAGGAAACTAAAGAAGAAAAGACTCAAAGGCAATAAAAGTGTCTATAATGGTGAGGGGCAGAAAACTCAAAAAACTCAAAGGATGGGGAACAGGAATGGGAATAAGACATTTTCCTGCGTGCTTTTCTTTTACTTTCTTTTTTGAGTCGGAGTCTGGCTCTGTTCCCCAGGCCGGAGTGCAGTGGCATGCTCATAACCGCTGCAGCCTCAACCTGCCGGCCTCAGGCGATCCTTCTGCCTCAGCCTTCCAAGTAGCTGGAACTACAGGCATGCACTACCACACCCAGCTAATTTTTTTGATGTATTGTAGAGACGAGGTCTTGATGTCTTGCCCAGGCTGGTCTCGAACCCTTGGGCTCTCAGGCAATCATCTCACCTCCGCCTCCCAGAGTGCTGGGATTACAAGCGTGAACCTCCTCGCCCAGCTCCTGCATGCTTTTCTATGACTTATTTTGTAAGCGATTAAGCTGAAGTCCCTACTCAAAGCTCCTTAAACACTGGGGCTTTGCAAAGCTGGCACAGAGGCAGTGTGAAGATGCAGGGGTGCAATGCAGGCCGGGGGAGGGTTTCTGTGCTCTGATCCTGCGCCTGCGTGGGCCTCACAGACTCTTGGCCCCAGGCAAGGGGCTGGCGGACAGAAAGCAGGTTGAAACACTCCCAGATCTGTAGAATAAGCAACCCCGGACCATCCAGGCAGACCTGAGTCAGCATCCGGCCCTGTCTCTGCACGCAGAGTAAATGACTTTCACAAGGCGAGTCCGTGAAGTACGTGCGTCTTGGCCTTTTCTTACCTGGCTGGGGCAAATCAAAGGTTTTTCCAAACCACCGAAGGACCCACCCTTCTGTGGCCAAAGCCAAGCTTGCATCCCAGGGTCAAAGCCAAACGTAGGCCCGAGGATGCTGTCTGGATAACTCAGCAAAAGAAAAGGAAAAAGAAAGCTTCCCTCAGCCATCCCCTAGTCAGATGGGCTGTTGCCTTTTCTTCCTAGGAACAGGATGTGGCCCAGCAAAAGACAGTATGGATTTTGGTGTCAGAGCTGGAAACAGCTTTTCTGAACCTTAAGAGAAGTGTAAACTTTGGACAAGTCACTTAAGCTCTTGGGAATTCAGTTTCCTAATCTGTAAAATGGGTGTGCTTGCAACTAGCTTGCAGAATTGCTGGGAGGATCAGAAATAATTGACCAACTTAACATGGGATCCATGTGTCAACATACCTTTCACTTCCAGCTCTGTCCGGTGGGGACTTTCTCCAAGGACTTTCTCCACTACCTAGCTGCTACCTAGCCTCACCAGATAGTCGATCTTATTCACATGGCCTGGATTTAACCAGGTGGGAAGAAGAGATGAGCTCAGGGATGGCAAACACCAGTCCGTGTATATACGGCCACACTTCTGTGCATCCAGGGTTGACATCACCAGTTGACGTGAGCATTCTTCTCCACCCATACTCCAGGCGGCCATTATCCACAACTGCTGTGCAGGGGAGGTGACATCCACATAGCGGTTCTAGGCAGGTCTCCAAATCGTCGTCACAATACTGCTACCTCTGACTTCCCGGATTCTGTCAGAAAGGAGAATATGAAATAATTTTAATATTTAATTTTACAAGCCATTAAAATAGATGGTTGGGCAACCCTTATAGGTCCTCTCCCACTGTGGGAGGTTTTCTGTCCTCTCAATAAATCCTACTTTCTCAAAAAGAAAAAAAAAAGATGGCCACATTCAAATGACTTAATTAAGACTTACTTGACTTTAATACATTTCTCTTTGATGTGATATGGGGGGGATGGGCGGAGCTTTCCTACGAGGTCCCTTCGCACCAGGAGGGACTGTCACCTGCCATGAACTCCACCTGCCTGGTTCACGGAAGGACTCCCGCGAGTCCTTCCCCACTTGTGCCCTTGAGATAAAGTCTGTGTATCCAGTTCACGTGGCACCAGGTCCCTGGAAGTCTGCTGTGGTGGCCCTGGCGGGAAGGGCTATTTATGAAGTATCTCCTGTTTGCTGATTTCATCTCATTTTCTTAGCAAACTTTTGAGGTAGCTGTTACTATCACCATCGTACAGATGAAAATGTCGAGGTTCAGAGGGTTTAAATGGCTTCTTTTCAAGGTCCCAAAGCTGATAATCTGATTGAATGAATTTTTTGCCTGCTTAAGTAATAAATATAAGGCAGAACAAACCCTTCCAAACTCAACCCGTGTGGATCTGATTTCTGCTTGTTCCTATAACTTGAAGTGCTGGAGAATATTTAGGGGCACAGGGTGACAGAAATGTTTAATTCAGATGCACAGGGTTTCATGATTCTAGCTTGTTTTGCTCTGATTCTTCCAGCACGGTGGAACCGCCAGCCCACATCTCTATGGGCCCACCAACCTCTCCAGAAAATTCTCCAAGCCAACCAAGACTGGAAGGTCAAGGATGTTCTTATGTGCCTTTTCCTGCCTGGCAGCCATCTACCCCATAACTGAAGCCCAACCAGACATCCTGGATTGTCCCTTAGTTCTGTGACACTAAGTCAAGCATCCCCACCCTCCTCATCACCTGACATAAGCCCACCTCAGTCCCCATGCCAGGGCCTGGGTACCCATGGCAGGATCTCTGCTGAGCATTCCATCACCCAGGTCTCACCATGCACTGCGTGCTACATGCTTTATGTGATGTATCTCACTTAATCCACACACCAGCCTCATGGGGTAGGTGTTACTACTAAATCCATGTTACAGATGGAAACACTGAGACCCCTGAGGGTAAAGTCACTTGTACAAGGCCTTGCCCTTAGCAAGTGAATCTGAATGTATAACCTGAGCTCTTGACTCATCCTCTGAGTTGCCTCTCTACCAAATGGGAGTCTCCAAGAGAGACTTGTTATCTATTAAGATTATGTCCAATTATGAGAAATAGAAAAAAACACACACACAAAATAACAGCAGTTTAAGCAACATGGGAGTTCACTGCCCTCTCCTGTCCACGGTGTCCAGAGGACCTGTCCAGGGCTGGGACGGTGGCCTGTAACATCGGTGAATTGGGATCTTTCTCTCTCTTGGTCTATGATGTGTCGGTTTCCTGCCTAAGGTCACCCGATGGTCCCTCACGACTGCTGAAGTTCCGGTCATTGCATTTCATTCTTGCCAACATCAAGGAAGTAACAAAGTAATTTGTGCAAGCTTTCCCTTTAAGTGTATTTTCTATAAGGTTTGGATCACTTCTAGTTCCATCTCATTGGCCAAAACTCAGTCATATACAAGAAAACCGGGGAAATATGTATTTTGGCTTATTGTGTTTTAAAGGCTGGTGTCCTAGGCTAGAGGGTGAAGAAAGAGCATGGAGATGACCCATTTTTGCTTTATCTGGAACTGAAGCAAGGGCTTGGGCTGAGAACGAGTATATTCGTTGTCTGCTCGTGTATTTAACAATTCTTAAATAGATATGAAGGGCTTGCCTTGTGTGCCTCTGCTTCTCCATCCTGGGGACTTGGGGTCCCCAAGTCTGGCCCAGCCTCCACCTCACAGGCCCCAGTGGGTCCGCATGGGCATCCTGCCTCTGACTTCATGGGCTTTGTGACTTCAGTGAGCCACATCCCTTCTCAGAGTCACGGTTTCTTCACCCCTAAGCTGTTGGCTCCTAGAAAATTCCCTGCTGACATGTCTCGGAGGTGAGGAGGAAAGGCAGGACGGTAAAGAGCATGGCTCCCACTTCTCCTCTTGGGAAGAATCTGCAGGGTTATCATTTAAGTTGGGCGGATCCCGGAGGGAGGTGCCCAGCCCGGCACCTGGTGGGGAGGAGGATATTTCTGTTTGTTGATTTGTCTGCCTGTCACTTGGCTGAAGGCAAGGGGAGATGCCCTGGCCTTGTAAGGAGAACTCATGCGGTGCGTCAGAACATCTGGGGAGTGCGGGGTACCCAGGCTTGGAGGTCCGTAGGGGAAGGTTGGAAGACACCAGCAGTCACTCTTACTCTCCCTGGTGCCCCTTACTCTGCAACCCTTCTCCAAACTCAGCGTAGGGGTCCCCTGAGGGTCTCTTATCTGGTATGGGAATTCTCTGTGAGAGGTAGCATGTGGATTTTGAAACCCATCACCCTGGATTCAAGTCCTAGCTCTGGGCCAAGCATGGTGGCTCATGCCTAAAATCCCAGCATTTTGGTTGGCAGATTGCTTGAGCCAAGGAATTGAGACCAGTCTGGGCAACATAGCAAGACCCCATCGTTACAAAAAATTTTTAAAAAAATATCTAGGTGTAGTGGTGTGTGCCTGTAGTCCCAACTACCTGGGAGGCTGAGGCAGAAGGATCACCCGAGCCCAAGAGTTAGAGGCTGACGTAGATCATGACCATGCCACTGTACTTCAACCTGGGTGTGAGAGTGAGACCCCAACTCAAAAAAAAAAAAAAGAAAAGAAAGGAAAGAATGTTCTGAGTCTTCCAGCACTTACCATGGAGCCTGGTGTAGGATGGGCTTTCAGTAAGCACAAGCTATAATTATGGTGTCCAGTTCTGTCCACGTCCCCAACCAGACCTCAAAGGCCAAGCTTCCAGGTCCCATCAATACTCCTAGCTTCCCATGGGACAGGACACTTTGCTCACAGCAGGGAATACTGTTGGGCAAACACATGCCTGAGCTCAATGAATGATGATGGATGAATGAATATTGCTGACAATGTTTACTGAAAGAAAGCGCTTCAATCAACACCCTGAGAATGCCTCAACTGTGTTTTAAAAAAAAAAAGGTGAACGGCTGCTAGTGGGTATGTGAGTGTCCGAGTGCGGAAATGGAGGATTTCTTTTTTTTGAAGGGGAAGGGCAGTGACACTAACAGTCACCCCGCCCAGCAGGGGAGCCCAGCCAGAGATGCCTGGCTCCAGGCCAGAGGCTTACCTGCGTCTTGGGAGGTTGAGCTTCTGCGTGGGGAACGCGGCCTACGAGGAAGACGTGACTAGGCAGGTGAGCAAGCAGGTCCAAGGTGACTCGGCAGTCAGAGAAGCCAGGGAGACACCGCTGAGCTGGGACCCCAGGAAAACAGCGCCTTGCACCCGCGTCCCACAGAGGAACAACAAGCTGACTGGGACTAACCAAGGCCCGCAGTGAGGGAGGCACCCTGGCTGGCCGGGCATCTGCCCTCCTGGGCCCAGGATGCCCTGGCCTAGCACCTTCTCCCGCTCCGCACTCACACGGAAAACTTTATAAAGGGCTTCACCTGGCCCAGCGCAGTGGCTCATGAGTGTAATCCCAGCACCTTGGGAGGCTGAGGAGGGAGGATTGCTTGAGCTCAGGAGTTTGAGAGCAACTTGGGAAACACAATGAGACCCCGTCTCTACAAAAAAAGTGGAAAAATTAGCCAGGCGTGGTGGTGCACACCTATAGTCCCAGCTACTCGAGAGGCTGAGGAAAGAGGATTGCCTGAGTCCGGGAGGTCGAGGCTGCGATGAGCTGTGATCATGCCACTGCACTTCAGCCTGGGCAACAGAGTGAGACCCAAACTCAAAAAAAAAAAAAAACAAAGAAAGAAAAGTGCTTCTCCTGCACATGTCTGAAATGGGATTCTCAGTCTCTTGGGTAAAAGACTCATGTAAGCTATTCCATCTTGTTCCCCTACACAACTAAAAGATACTGAAGAACACAAACTGGTGTTATCCAGAAATTCCTTCCGGTCGCTGCTGGGAAACCCTTGGGCAGAGGGACTTTCCACACCCAAATTCCCCCACAGAGATCCTTCTTCTCTTTTGTCTGTTGAGTTTCTACCTGAGCTCTCCCCTTCCCTGCCCATTTTTGGGTCATCGACCCCTCGGCTCTCTCGCCTACAACACCAAGACCAATTCCAACCTCAGAAAGCAAATCAGGAAACCTAGGAATACGATTGTGCCCAGAGCTGGGGATTGCTGTCGGCAAAGCTTTCCTAGAGAAGATGAGGTTTCAGCCCAACTACGCTGGTGAGCAAGGCCAGCCACCCCAAGCCAGACGAGCATCTGCCAATTCCCTATCCATCCTGTCAACACTTATTAAACCTCTGCTGTGTACAGCCAGACTCTGAATACTGGAGACACACGGTAACCCGGAGATTTTTCTCAAGGAGGAGAGACAGGCCTTCACACAGGAGATGAGGCTTCCATATGATGCCACTAACCCAGAAAACCCTCTTCAGAGTCATGGGCAGTGGAGACTTGAGATGCTACCTGGAGGGCTTCCAAAGGAGGGCCCCACAGATGGATGTATCTTGAAGAACAAAGTGGCCACAAGCGTCCTATTGCCTGCCAGGTAGAAGTTATCTGCACACACATTCTTCCTTCGCACAAACTGTGCCCGGCCCTGTGCATTTTGTAGGCCTCATCTTCTGCGCTGACTGGTGGAAATCATTAAACCTGTCCCTGAAAACAGAGGGAGGTCTTCTCCTGTCATCCAGAGGAATGGAGATGCTTCGTTTCATGCACAGATGCTCTGGCTCCTGCAGGGATCCCGTTGCAGGGGTCACAAGGCCAGGCCACAAAGCCAGGTGTGCAAGAAATAGCTTTTCTTTTTTTTAATCTTAATTTTGTTGTTGGGGCCCCACTCTGTCACCTAGACTAGAGTGCAGTGGCACCATCACAGCTCACCGTAGCCTTAACCTCCTGGGCTCGAGCCATCCTCCCTCCTCAGCCTCCCAAGTAGCTGGGACTACAGGTGTGTGCCACTACACCTGGCTAGCTTTTTTTTTTTTGTAGAGACGGGTTCTTATTATGTTGCCCAGGCTGGTCTCAAACTCCCGGGCTCAAGCAGTCCTCTCACCTTGGCCTCCCAGAGTGCTGGGATAACAGGTGTGAGCCACCCTCTATGTTTCCTATTTTCTTTAAATTAGTGGGTACCTGCTGCCCCATTTTTGCTGGCTCAGTGGGAGTGGGGCACTCAGTTGGGAGTGGGGCACCCCAGCTCCCCCATACCAGTGCCAAGCAAGGTTCTCAGGGTTGCATTAAGTAGCAGCCAAGGGTTGGGTATCTCAAGGTTCCTTCCGGGCAAGGGCTGCTGCCTGGGCACCAGAGTCTCCGGAGAGGGTGGGTTAAGGACATGGCAGACCCCACCTTCCCATGTCAAGACAAGTGCCCCCTCTGCCAACAGACCTCCAGACCCTGGCTCAACCCAGCAGAGGGCTCCCCCCTCCCCACCCTCAAGTTTTTCTCCTTCCCTTTTGGGATTCTCAGTACAAATATTTCATGCCACAGGTCTTACCAAAGCAAAAAGCCAGCAAGACTGTGTCTTGCGTTGGGCCCTGTGACCTTAACCTCTGGGTCGGTCATGAGGGCTCAAAATGGTTGGATTTCTTCCCAAGAGTCCTGCTGGGAAAAAAAAAGAACTTTGCTATCTAATATTACAACATATCATCCTTCCTCATAGGACTGTCACTTCTTACGTGGAGAAAGAGGAAGAGACCCAGGAAAGACATTCGCAGCAGAGGAAGAGTCCTTTGAGGTCCTGTGGTCAGCAAGTGCCAGTGCGCCGGCCTCAGAATAATAATAACACCCACAGGGTAATAATAACCACAATAGTGGTGGCTTCCTTTGTGCCTGCTCAATTATATCTAAGTTCTCATGAAGAGTTGGATGTTGACGTGCCCATTTCAAAGACTGGGGAAACTGAGGTCCCAAGAGGTGGCTATGATCTGCGAGGTCTTTTTGTCTAGATGCGTCCATCCCTGCAGCCAGCCAGGAAACAGATGACATAAGTGAGGAGGAAGGAGACAGGCAAGACGGCAATTTGCCCTGGGAATGGGGTATCTCAGCAGTGAGAAGTCAAGGCCTCCGCCAGAAGATGAGTCAAGGGAGGCAGCCTCCAGCGTGAGTCACCCAGGGGACTCCAGAATCAAGAGACCACGCAGGCCTGGCATCCCAAAACGCTTGCCTGCGGCTGAACACGCAGGCCTTCCCGCCTTCTATTAATAGTCAGCCCCAGGAAGCTTCCCAGGGTTACTCACCCCAGGATCAAACACAGGAGCACTCCTCCAGAGAGTCCCGCCCACCGCCGGCAGGGCAGGGAGGGGTGAGATCACCGGCCACGCCCCTTCCCCCCCCTCCCCCTGTTGAGTACGGGTGCCCTGGGCTAGGATTGTAGCAGGACTGGATTTGGAGTCATAAGACCTGCGACTGAGGGCCAGGTAGGCTCTCTCTGGGTGCCAGGCCTCCAGCTAACAGGGACAAAGTTGGCTCTGAGCGTTTCTCCACCAACATTCTGTGAAATAATGTCCATAGAGCCCTGTGTATTCAGAAGGCACTTAATTGTTTGGGAGAATGAAATTATGGAGGTTTGGGGGTCTTCAGACATGACGGCCAAGGACAAACTTGGCAGACTGGGGTCACTTCCAGCTCTGCTTATTAGCTGGGACATCTTGGGCAAATTACTTGCTTTTCTGCCTTGATTTTTTTCCATTTATAAAGTGGGGATGTGGCTGGGTGTGGTGGCTCACGCCTGTCCTCCCAGCACTTGGGGAGGCCGAGGCAAGAGGATTGCTTGAACCCAAAAATTCAAGATCAGCTGGGCAATATAGCAAGACCTCCTCTTACAAAAAACAAAAAATTAGCCCCGCGTGGTGACACGTGCCTGCTATTTGAGGGGCTGAGACGGAAGGATCACCTGAGCCCAAGAGATTGAGGCTATGGGAACCGTGAGCATACCACTGCTCTCCAGCCTGGGTGACAGAGTGAGACCCCTAAATGAAAAAAATAAATAAATAAAAATTAAAAATATACAGTGGGGATGATAAAAACAGCAACTTACCTCTTGGAGAGGCAATGAAGATTATGATTATTGCACGTAAATGATTTATGACCATCCCAGGTACCTATGCGCTCAGTAAGTATCAGCTGTTCTCATTAGCCAGGAACCGTTGGTCCAGGACTTGACCTGTCTGAAGCTCAGCTTCCTCATCTGCACAGCAAGGGTGTGCTAACTCCCGCTCTCGGGGTACCAGTTGAGTGAGAGGACGCTGGCAAAACCCCTCTTCTCGTTCCTTTCTCCTGAGAGCCTTCAGGTTAGACAGCCTGAGTTTCCATCAGGGAGGGCTTCCTGGATAGGGAGGACTCAGAGAGGTTAAGAGAAGGAAACAAGGAAGGTGGTGGTCATGAAAGGTCAAGGCAAGGAAGGACGTGCAGGAGAGCTGGACGTGATGACCTCATTCTTCAGAGCCTGATGTGAGCGGGCCAAGTTGTGGGGAAGGGCTCCCTGCAAGGCACAGTCCTGCCCGTTCTGGATGTGTGTGTACGCAGCTAAGGCCCCACCATGGGAAGAGAACGGGACTCCCTAAGAATATCTGGGGTACAGCGTGCTCCAGACACCACTCGGTGATGGTCACTTCATACGCCCGTCCAGAGATACCGGTGGTGCTGTGTCCACCCAGAAGGAGCAGAGTCTTGGGAATCAGCCAGGCCTGCCAGTCTTCCCAGCCGTGGGGCCTTGGGGAAGCCACCCCGCCTCTCCGAGCCTCAGTTTTCTCGTGTGTAAAATGCTTTGCTTTGCAGACTTGCTGGAAAAAGGCAGATGAAGTGTCTAGTACAGCATGTGACATTGAGTAGATGCTCAACAAGTCACTTGTTTACAAACTAGGGCCCATCATTCTTCTTCTCTTTCATTATCTTTCACTTGCTAAGCCCTCATCAGCGGAGGAGTGGGAGGCTCAGAGAAGAAGGCGACTTGGCCCAGTCTCACAGTTCTGTAGCCCAGGCAGCCTAGCACAACCAGGCACTGTGCAGTGGTGCCGAGTTTGCCTTCAAGTCGGGGATCTGATCAGCGGCTTTAGATGTGGAGGGTGAAAGGCGGTGTGGACGGCATTCTTACTTCTGATGGATGGATACAGAGACAGGACAGGTCTTGGCATGGTAAGCTTTTTTCTTGTGTTGGGGCCTTTCTCTGTCACCCAGGCTGGAGTTCAGGGGCATGATCACAGGCTCAGCATAGCCTCGACCCCCTGGGCTCAAGGAATCCTCCCTCCTCTGCCTCCTGAGTAGCTGGGAGTACAGGTATGTGCCACCACACTCAACTAATTTTTCTACTCTTTGTAGAGAGGAGATCTTGCTATGTTGCCCAGGCTGGTCTCAGATTCCTGGGCTCAAGCAATCCTCCCCCGCCTAAGCCTTCCTAAGTGCTGGAATTCCAGACGTGAGCCACCACACCAGGCCCAAGATGATATGTTTTAATTATAGAACCTCTCACTTGTAATTCTCAGAGGCCCAGTATAAATTCGCAAAGTAAATGATGTCATCGCACCAACAAAAAAAGACATGCAAATGCATTTGAGACTACAGCGAGAGACTAGCTTTCACCTATCAGATGGCAAGCTTTGGGGAAGGTGGTGGCACACCCGCTGGCAGGACCCGGCCCTCCTTCTGCCTGTAGGAGCACAACTTGCAACAATGTATCAAAAACCTTAAAAATAGACTTCCCTTTGAACCAGAGACTTCCCTTCTTTGACTTTACCCAAAGAAGTTTCTGGAAGATTATATACAGAATGAGTGTGTGGAGGTCCCTACAGGGACGTTCACCCCAGCAGAAAACCGGAAATACCCCAAACATTCAACAGTTTGAGACACGTTAGATGAACTGTGATCCATGCGTGTGATGGAATAAATGTTATGTGTTCTCGGAACAATCACGGGCCTCGTGGCTGGTGACAGTGATGGTGGAGAGAGCTTCTGTGGGGTGGCTGTGTATTTTATTTTTATTTTTTGAGTTGGAATCTCTCTCTGTCCCCCAGGCTAGAGTGCTGTGGCATGCTCATGGCCACCGTAGCCTCTACTTGCTGGGCTCAGGTGTGATCCTTCCGCCTCAGCCTTCCAAGTAGCTGGAACCACAGGCATGCGCCACCTTGCCCAGCTAAATTTTTCATTTATTGTAGAGACGCGGTCTCGCCAAGTTACCCAGGTTTGAACCCCCGGGTTCAGGTAATTCTCTCACGTCAGCCTCCCAAAGTGCTGGGATTCCAGGCATAAACCACTGCGCCCTGCTAACATGTTTTATTTTATAATAAGTGTGGTCAGATTTCTTTTTTAATGCAGAGTTGTTCTTTGTGCAGGGTTATGGGGAAAAGCAAGTTATTAAAAAGTCAATATAATATGAGAGCATTTTAAAATGCTGTCATCAAAATATCTTTTTATAGCTGGGCTCGGTGGTTCAGCCTGTAATCCCGTGCCTTGGGAGGCTGAGGTGAGTGGATTGCCTAAAACCGCGGGTTCGAGACCCACCCGGGCAACTTGGTGAGACCTCATCTCTACAATAAATCAATAAAATTAGCCGGGCGTGGTAGCGCGCGCCTGTAGTTCCAGCTACTTGGAAGGCTGAGGCGGAAGGATCGCCGGAGCCCAGCAGGTCGAGGCTGCAGTGGCCGGGAGCAGCCACTGCACTCCAGTCTAGGCGACAGAGTGAGACACCAACTCAAAAAAAAAAAAAAAAGCCCTAATATAGACCCTTCTCTCATTTGACAACCATATTCCCCACAATTCAAAGCTTAGGCTGTGATGGCCCACTATACCAAACCTCACTATACCATGCCTCCAGCATGCCTTGGGGAAGTTGGAGTCAGAAGACCGGGCTACAGTGTATTTTTGGTCTAGAGTGTCAGTGTTACAGTAACATGTATATCCTTTGCTCTCACCAGGCTGATGAGATTGAGAAGATTTTATGCCACAAGTTCATGCGCTTCATGATGATGCGAGCAGAGAACTTTTTTATCCTTCGAAGGAAACCTGTGGAGGTGAGACCCTGTGATCCGTGTGTTCGTAATACACAGGATCCTGTCACTGAGTGGGCTAGGATTGTTTCTAGGACTGGCATTGCTGCTTCTCCAGCTATAGGGCACTCATTGCCTAATTGAGAGTTGGCTCTCAGCTGGAGTGGAAGCAAAGGGGATCAGAAGCTTAGTTGGATCTACCTCAACCCTAAAAAGGCAAAAAAGATGAGACGTATTGCTCTTCTTCCCAGAGCCTACAGTCTAGCAGCAGAAAGAGCACAGTGGGCCAGGTGCAGTGGTTCATGCCTGTAATCTTAGCAGATTTTTGGGAGGTCAAGGCGGGAGGATTGCTTGAGGCTAGGAGTCCAAGACAAGCCTGGGCAACATAGTGAGACTTTGTTTCTACAAAAAAATTTTAAAAATTAGCCAGGCATGGTGGTGTGTGTCTATAGTCATGACTACTCTGAAAACTGAAATGGGAGGATCCTTGAATCCAGAAGTTTGAGGCTACAGTGAGCTCTGATCATGCCACTGAACAGTGAGACCCCGATTCAAAAAGAAAGAGCACAGTTTATTAGAAATCTTTTGTAAGCTTTACCACCAAGTGAATCATAGTCTCTCAAAGGCACAGTTAACATTGGGTCAATTGTTGCCTGACTTCGTGCTTGAATCCTCTCCACACACTCTCTGCCAGATCACCTTAAAGTATCCCCAGTGACAGAGCAGCTACTACACGGAGCAGCATGTGCCATCATTAGACACATCAGATGTGTTGGCCACGTTCTTCCTCATCCTGAGCCAAATTTTCTCTCTTGGTCCTAGATCTAACCTCTGGGGCCACCCAGAGTAAATAAAATTGCTCTTCTTCACACAACCCTCCAGTGCTAAAAGACCTCAGTCCCACCCTTCTCTTATGTCATCTCTTCTCTGGACTCAGTGTTCCCTGTTGTTGGATTCAATTCTTCTATAACAAGATTTCAAATCGTTTCACTCCCTTGACTCATTCTGAATGCAAAACCGTTTGTGCCACAGATAGTCTTCAGAGATGTATGGTATACACAAAACTCAACTGGGTTTAGTTGCTTGAATCCTACCTAGATGCCCCTTCCCATCCCCTCTTCCTCCAGCAGGTGGTCTGTGACGAGAAGGATGTGTAGCTTGGGAGAAGACCACACCCAGCTGGAAGCATGTGGATTAGTGAAGCAGAGGATATGCCGGCTACATGCTCCTGGGTACTAATTCTCTCCTGTTTCTTCTCTTCCTCCTCCCTACGGTCTTCTTTCCCTAGGGGTATGACATCAGTTTCCTGATCACAAACTTCCACACAGAGCAGATGTACAAACACAAGTTGGTGGACTTTGTGATCCACTTCATGGAGGAGATTGATAAGGAGATCAGTGAGATGAAGCTGTCGGTCAATGCCCGTGCTCGCATTGTGGCTGAGGAGTTCCTCAAGAATGTGAGTAGGGGTCTTCCTGGTTTCCTTCCAAAGGTGAAAGGAGCCATGGATCATGTTGAGAACTTAGCACCTGGTGGCAAAGGAGTGCCGACGGTGTATTTATATTTCCTGAGGCCCCTACAACTCTGAGAGCTGCAGGAGTTTCCATATCTGGGTACCTGGGATGCCTCTTAGTCTCTCATAGGAACTTAGACATTCGTTTTTCATCTCAAAATGTCCACAAAGTCCTTACCTATATCTAGTTCAAGCCCCAAGTGAGGCAAGTGAAGTCCACATGTAAGTTTTCTTGGAATATAGAACAGTTAATCGTGGCATAATTCCACTTAAACAGAATTCAGTATTTTCTTTTAGCTTTAAGTCATGATTTCCTAGGCCTGTTTCCATCACTTCGATGGCTTACGTCTTCCAGATCCCTCTTAAACTGATTGTGCCTTTTTAACAGAAAAGACTGCAGCCTGCTGAAGAGGAGGAATTGTTTACATTGATGAACTGATGACATAGTTGTTCTTGTTTGGATATTCAGGACATGCTTCCCTTTTTTCCCCTTTTTCCAAGCAGTCTTTGGTTTGTTGACATGTTCCACCCAGAGTTGACTATGATCCCTAGATGGTAGATACAGTGTTTACTTCTACCACTGAGTACAGACCTAGCCCAGAAGGAGCTCTTATTCCTAAAAATGGAAATTACACCCGCTTCTCCTGGGATTTAATTATACCGAGAATGGCCAGTGTACAAAATAGCTGTGCTATGTGCTCAGGCAGCGTGATTGTTCAGCTTACTCAGGCTGTGGAGGCAGACCACCTGGTCATGAATCCAGACTACAGTCTCTACTCTGGCATGTCACTGAATCTTTGAACTAAGCCTCAGTTTTCCAGCTGTGAAATGAGAAATTATTAAGTATTTACCTTTCTGGCTGGGTGCAGAAAGGTAAATGCCACTGCACTCCAACCTGAGCAATAGGGAGAGACTCCTGTAGTCCCAGCAATTTGGGAGGCCAAGGTGGGAGTTCGAGGCTTGCCTGGACAACATAGCAAAAGCTTGTCTCTACAAAATATATTTAAAATTTTAAGCCGGGCTTGGTGGCTCAGTCTGTAATCCCAGCACTTTGGGAGGCTGAGGTGTGTGGATTGTCTGAGCCCGTGGGTTCGAGACCTGCCTGGGCAACTTGGCGAGACCTCATCTCTACAATAAATCAAAAAAATTAGCCGGGCATGGTAGTGCGTGCCTATAGTTCCAGCTACTTGGAAGGGTGAGGCGGAAGGATCGCCGGAGTCCAGCAGGTTGAGGCTGCGGTGGCCAGGAGCGGCCACTGCACTCCAGTCTGGGTGACAGAGTGAGACTCCAACTCAAAAAAAAAATAAAAATTTAAAAACATCAAGGCTGGGCACGGTGGCTCACGCCTATAATCCCAGCACTTTGGGAGGCCGAGGTGAGAAGATTGCCTGAGCCCACGAGTTCGAGACCAACCCAGGCAACTTGGCGAGACTGCATCTCTACAATAAATCAAAAAATTAACCAGATGTGGCTAGCATGCCTGTAGTTCTGACTACTTGGAAGGTTGAGGCGGAAGGATCACCTGAGTCCAGCAGGTCGAGGCTGCGGTGGCCGTGAGTGTGCCACTGTGCTCCAGCCTGGGCAACGGGGTGAGACTCCAACTCAACCAAAAGAAAAGGGGGTGGGCCAGACATGGTTCAGGCTTGGTGGCTCAGCTTATAATCCCAGCACTTTGGGAGGCCGAAGCGAGTGGATTGCCTGAGCCTGTGGGTTCGAGACCAGTTTGGGAAACTTGGCGAGACCTTGTCTCCACAATAAAAAAAATTAGCCGGGTATGGCAGCGCGCGCCTGTAGTTCTGGCTCCTTGGGAGGCTGAGGCGGAAGGATCGCCGGAGCCCCGCAGGTCGAGGCTGGGGTGGCCGTGAGCGTGACCCTGCACTTCAGCCTGGGTGACAGAGTGCGGCTCCGACTCAAAAACAGGAAAAAAGAAAGGGGCATGGACATTGAGGTCTCCACTGGTGTACCCCTGTCTTTGCACTCCCAGGAGTTGGGTGCATATAGTGTGCACACAGCAAGAAGGCTGGGTGGAGGACCGTGGGGAAGGAGGAGGCTATGTGGGCATCGGAGCCATGGCCCGTTCCAGAACATCTGCTGTTCATCTGGGCACTGACAGATCTCTGCATAGCCCCAGGGACACAAAAGCCCGTTTGCTCACTGAAATTCAGCTCCGCTCCATTCCTGCGGTCTGTGACTCACCCGGGAGCACTCCTTCCTGGCTGGCGGTGGATCCCAGGCTGGGATGGCTAACGGCTTGGGCGGGTGGTCTAACCGGCGGAGTCATCCCCAGTGATGGCTGGGCATGACCGAGGAGGGTCCGTGAGTTCTCCCTGCCTTGGTCCCACACCTGCAAAGCGGGGATGGCAGTGTCCACCTAGCGCTTGTGCTCCAATTAATGTCCACCATGTCCGCTCTCACTCTGTGCCAGGAGCTGCCCAGAGTGCTTCATTCATAAGACTCAGTCCTCCCAACAAGCCAGAGAGTTCGTTATGGCAGTTCTTCACGCCTAAGAATTTTTGTCTACATGTAATGACTTAATGCATCTGAAATTGGGTTTTGTCTTGCACTGGCTATGCCTATGGTTTGTTTTGTTTTGTTTTGTTTTTCTTAGAGACAGGGTCTTTGTCACCCAGGTTGGAGAGCAGTGGTGTGATCATAGCTCATTGCAGCCTCAACCTCCTGGGCTCAAGCGATCCTCCCGCCTCAGCCTCCCAAAGAGCCGACTGCAGGCGTGCACCACCACGCCTGGCTGATTTTTTAAATTTTTTGCAGAGATGGGGTCTCGCTATGTTGCTAAACTGGTCTCAAACTCCTGGCCTCAGGAGATCAAGTAATTCTCCCGCCTCAGCTTCCCAAAGTGCTGGGATTACAGGTATAAGCCACCATGCCTGGCCTGGCTTGTTCTGCTTTGTATGCAAAGTTAACAACTGGATGGTATATCTTAAAATAAAAATATGCACGGATTTCCCCATTTAATGAATGGGGAACGAGTTAAAAGCACATGAAGTAACTTAAGTCCACACATCTACAATGGGGTGGGAGAGAGAGGAGTCGGGTTTTGAGGAGTCAGGATGGCCGGGTGACCCGTGCTCCCCCAGGACTGAGCATTTACTGAAACTGGACGGTAGGAAAGATGTCTATACGGGGCACACTGCACCACCACCATCAGGCTTCTTTCTGACAGTCTCCACTCCGCCTGCCCCCCGTTTTAATCTCATCCTACACTTTGAATCCCTTGTGGCTAACAACCCATGTTGCAAAGGGATGAAGCTTGTCATTGACCCCCATGGAGTGGGAGAGTGAGTTGGAGTCTCCCTCTGTAGCCCAGGCTGGAGTGCAGGGGCACGCTCCCGGCCACCGCAGCCTCGACCTGCTGAGCTCCGCTGATCCTTCCACCTCCGTCTTTCAAGGAGCTGAAACGATAGGCGCAACCACCATGCCTGGGTAGTTTGTTTATTTATCGTAGAGGCGAGGTCTCGCCATGTTGCCCAGGCGGGTCTCGAACCCCTGGGCTTAGGCAATCCTCTCGCCTCAGCCTCCCAAAGTGCTGGGATGACAGGCTTGAGCCACTGCGCCCGGCCAAAACCGCAAATCAATCCATCAATAAAGATGATGGCTCAAAAAGTAAACAAGGAACAGGGGAGGGAGTTTTGCATCTCAGGCTGCTTTGGTTTAGGCTACCTAGCAAACCTCCGAAGCCAGAAGTCAGTATCCAACCGCCTGATTTAAAGGTGTGTGTGCCAGACAGGCCGGCACCTGTAGAAGCAAGGAATCGGATGGTCATGTGAGAACACTCACACTGACATTTTAAGAAACAGTGCTCCCACATTTATAAACCCCTTCTCACCCAAGACTGCAAACCTCCCAGGACCAAGGGCTATTCTTTCATCCCAGGGACAAGAGTCCAGAAGGAGCCCCTGGCCACTGCCACTCTGTTCTCTGCTGCCTCCGTCCCACCGTTCTGGACAGTTCACGCAAGTGTATACACTCCTCTTTTTCGGGTTCTAATGGTCAGCCTGGGCCAGTGGCTCTCAGCTATTCTCTCAATCACAGAGGGTACCACTACTGCCCATGCCCCGAAAAAATAGATACCTCAAACCCTTGAACTACACATCACAACCTCCCGGAATGAGAGCAGGATGTATGTATGCATTTGGGAAATCTCCCTAGGTCACTGTGGCGTGCCACGTGAGCCACTGAATTAGTGCTGGGTGTGGTGGTGGTGCTGTGCACCTATAGTTCCAGCACTCTGGGAGGCTGAGACAGGAGGAATGTGTGAAGCCATGAGGTCAAGACCAACCTGAGCAACATGTGAGACCCCCTCGTCTCTAAAAATAAATTTTCAAAGTAAGTCAGGTCTAGAGATGCTTGCCTGTAGTCTCAGCTACTCAGGAGGCTGAAGCAGGAGGATCACTCGAACCCAGGTTGAGGCTGTAGTGAGCTACATCGTGCCACTGCCCTCCAGCCTGGGCAACATAGCAAGACCCCGTCTCTAAAAAAATGCACGAACATGGGAGATGGCTTCTCCTTTCCCAAATGCAGGCATGACTCGGTGCATCTGAATGTCTGGCTTAAAGGGAGATTAGAATAAGGTGGGTCGGTCAGCCGGCCGCTCCGGGGTGTGTCGGCACCGGCATCGAGACTCTTCCTTCCCGCAAAGGATGAGAGACACGCTTCCGGGGTATATTTCAACCAGGCGTTTTATTGGTCTGGCAACTGCAAGATATACAAACTCCCGAAAGGCATCCCCCGTCGGAAAGCCAGCACAGCTTCACTCAGGTCACGAGCTCAGACGAGCACAGCGCACAGAAGCCGTAAGTCACCGGAGAAGGCCCCCAAGCCACGGACGAGACCCCGTCTCTACAGCTGTCTATTGTACAGGCGCCCTGATACATATTAAATAAATAAATAGCACATCTGCTATCAAAATAATAAAAAAATAAATTTCAAGTATTACAAACGAAGATATCATTGGTGTGGTTCCAACGGTTTTTCTTCTCCCCCAAATGAAGAGTTTTTGCCCGTGGTCTCAGGACAGAATGAGGGGAGGGCGCAGCCACCCAGAAACAAATATGCAAAGTTAAAAATATTGGTCCCGGTTATTTTGGGGGAGGGGGCGGTGACAATCCATAGAGACCAAAGTTCATGACTGTAGCTCACCCACCCCCCCGCCCAACGCCCCCTTGAAAGGCAGGTCACTGGCTTGTCGACTAGGCAAGTTTCTGTTCCCTCCAAGACGACCCCTCCTGGCCAGACTGATGTTCCCTCTCCCCAAACTAGAGTCCTGTGTCAGGCAAGGGTGTCCAGATTGACGTGCTGACTTTAGGTCGTCAGAGGGGGGAGGGGATACAACTTCTTCGAGCCCCCCCTACCTGGATCAGACTTCAGAGGCAATGTCCAGGGGGTGAAGCCAGAGTGGGACACAGAGGCCATCAGAAGCAGGGCTGAAATTCCCTCGAGTTGAAAAGCATGACCCAGCTATGCACATATGTGTGTACACGTGTGCCCCCCCCCACCCCTTGCAGCCTAGCAAGACTCCACATCCTAGAAGAGAGGGAACACGTCCCAGACTGAAGCCACACGGGAAGGTATAAAATTAACATCCTCGCCGGCGGGTATCAGGTCAAGGAGGATTTGGATGGTTGAATATAAAACCCTAACCTCCATGATAAAGCTCCTCCCCAAACAAACAAAAACAGGTCTTCTCTCCACTCCCAGCTTCCGGTGTCTAAGTGCCTGGCCCTGACCCCCCAGCCCGACCCCTTGAGCAGAAGGCAGGGACGAAAGGTGACCCCTGGCCCCAGGCCCAGCTGCGAGACTTCCTGAAAAGGGTCATTTGGACAAACTCTGTGCTGAGTTTCCAAATGGCTTCTTCGGGGCACAAACGCCCCCTCCTAGCCCAGGACTGAAGGCAGCGAGGAGAAATCAACAGGCAGAAACTACAGGTATTGAGAACCACATGTCCCATAAGCCCTGCTCTCCCTGCTGCAAAAATGTCACAGATGCTGCAAAGGCCAGGCGAGGACAAACTCCACTCCTCTGACTTCTCCAGGGCGCCCAGCATGGCGCCAGGCACACATATGGCAGACGCATGGGAGACGCGCAATAGAGACGTGCAGACAAGCTCTCAAGAGGACTTGGCCGGGAAGGGGGCCTTGCTTGGGCCACCATCCCCACCTAGGAAACGTGGGCGGTCACGCAAGTCCTGAGGGAAGGAAGCCACGTGTTCTCGTGCTGTCTGCAGTCTTGCAAGAATCCGCATGCTCTGGGCTTCCCCCCCATCATGGGTACACCCCACTCCCCATATTCAGAGGCTCGAAGCCCCCAGGGCAACACGCCCTGACATCCAGTTCCTGCGACACATAGGTCACACTTCTGCCACCAAAAAAGTGCAAGCAAGCAGCTCCAGGAGAGTGGTTCTCAGGTAGCTCCCAGTGCTGGGAGGAGAAGAGAGGGACCCCGGAGCTCCCTGGGAGCGGGAGGTGCCTGTTGTCACAATTTAGCAAAATGCTTCCTCCTGCCCACAC
>CAUYQG010091852.1:0-42278 GCA_963574415.1 Tarsius wallacei
GCCCGGCTGATTTTTTGATTTATTGTAGAGATGAGGTCTCGCTTGCCCAGGCGGGTCTCGAACCCGCGGGCTCAGGCAATCCACTCACCTCAGCCTCCCAAAGGCGCGGGATTACAGGCTGAGCCACTGAGCCCGGCTAAGGTTTTTTATTGTAAGAAATACACAGTGCCAGGCTCGGTGGCTCAGCCTGTAATCCCAGCACTTTGGGAAGCTGAGGCGAGTAGATTGCCTGAGTCCGCGGGTTTGAGACCAGCCCGGGCAACTTGGCCAGACCTCATCTCTACAGTAAATACATACATACATACATACATACATACATGAAAAGAAAAGAAATATACAGTAAAGCAGATACATCCAACCCATGGCCCACTTTCTTATGACAAGATTCAGGACAGCTAGTTACGTGGTCCCACAAAATCTTTTAATATCATGTGTTTTTAGCATTTATTTTCTCATGACCCCATGTGTAGTTCCATTTTTGGTGTTCACAAACACATCTGTTTCATGACATCACTTTTTGGCAGCACATACGTTTGTGAGCAGCTATTTTCCATCAGGAAGCACACAAAGAGCAAAATTCTAACGAACATTTCTGTCAAGCACCTTGAGAACTCACTAAGAACTGCAACCGCTTCCATCAAACCAAACATGTTTTTGTTTTACAAAAACAAAGTCAAATTTCCCACTGGTTTTATATTGTTCTCATTTTTCTAAACTTTATAATAAAAAAATAAGTCTTAGAATGTATATACGCTAACTATATTATGTAATTTATGTGCAGTCGAAGACAATTCCTCTTTACTCAGTATGGCCCAGGGAAGCCAAAAGGCTGGACACCCCTGCAGTACAGTACTGGGAAATGATGGGAAGCATGTCAGACACTTACAAGTGATTCAGGAGCGGGGCAAAACTGATTTGTACTCTTCTTGCAACTTTTCCCTCAGTTTGAAATCCCCTCACTCCCTGCCAAAAAAAAAAAAAAAAATACGGCTTCTTTAAGAGAAGAAAAAAGAATGTGGATGTTCAATATGCAAAAAACAGGCTCCACAAAGAAGGTACTTAGATAATGTATCCGAGGAGATCCACCCAAGGAAATAGTATTTACAGCCAGAGCCATAGATAAAGAGCCAGAGACAAAGTTTCCAGGCAGAGGGAACAGCATGTACAAAGTAGCTGAAGTTGTTTCCAGAGTCATGAAACTAGCAATATGGTTGAAGTAACTAGCAACGTGGTTGAAATTAACAAATGGCCATTCCTTCAGAAACACAAGTAAGCACCACCTTGTGGAGGAACTTGCAGCAGTCAGCTATGGCCACCATGATGCTGTGAGACAAACAATCCCAGACTCTCAGCAGGCATGTGTCTCTAAGCCATGCTTGTGAGGGTGGGCTGCTCTGCTGGAGGCTGTGGGCCTGCAGGTGTGCTGGGGTAGCTCTGCTCTGGACGTGTCATTTTTCTAGGACCAGTGGCTACTGAAGGCATGTTGTTCTCATAACGAAGGCAGAAGTGGCCGAGCTCGGGGGCTCAGCCTGTAATCCCAGTACTTTGGGAGGCCAAGGTGAGTGAGTTGCCTGAGCCCGTGGGTTCAAGACCAGCCCTGGCAACTTGGTAAGACCTCGTCTCCCCAATTTTTTAAAAAAATTTAGCTGGGTGTGGTAGCGCACACCTATAGTTTCAGCTACTTGGAAGGCTGAGGCAGAAGGATCACCAGAGCCCAGCAAGTCGACACTGGGGTGGCTGAGAGTGTGCCATTTGCACTCTAGCCTGGGAGATGGAATGAGACTCCAACTCAAAAAAAAAAAAAAGAAGGCAGAAGCACAAGAGAGCAAGCCTCATCACACAAGTAGTTTATGAGCCTCTCTTGAGAGTTATGTCTACCCTCATCCCACTGGTCAAAGAAAGTCATGGTCAACTCAACAGGCAAAGGGTGGGGACATACACTACATTCACCATCAGGGTAAGTCGCACGGCCTGACCGAACATCAAAGAGGTAATGGGGAAGGAGACGGAGATTGACTGAACAAAAACATAATCTACTGTGAAGCTCAAATTCTTCACCAAATAGCCACCCTTAGAGGTAGCTTCTGACTGATCAGGCATGGTGGCTCGCGTCTATAATCCCAGCACTTTGAGAGGCTGAGGTGAGAGGATCACTTGAGGCCAGGGGTTTGAAGCCAGCCTGAGCAACATAGTAGGACCCCATCTCTACAAAAAAATTTTAAAAATTAGCCAGGAATGGTGGCATGCATCTGTAGTCCCAGACACTTGGGAGGCTGAGGCAGGAGAATCACTTGTGCTCAGAAGTTTGAGGTTGCAGTGAACTGATTGCCCAACTGCACTCCCGCCTGGGTGACAGAGCAAGACACTGTCAAAATGAGAAAAAGAGAAAGAGAGGAAGGGAGGAAAGAGGAAGGGGGTGAGAGAGAGAGAAGGAGGAGGAAGAGGAGGAGAGGACGGAAGGAGGGAGGGAGGGAAGGAGAAAGGGAGGGAGGGAGGGAGGAAGGCCTATCACATCTATTTTATGGGGGTGGGATAACAAGGCCCTTTTAAGAATTTTGTATACCTACATACACTTCTTTTGGAGACCTCACCAGACAGCATTTCAAACATATTACAAATTTGCTCATATCCTACATTAAATGGATTTTGCTGTAAAATATTTTTTGAGAAAATTTGTAAGTCTTGCTCCTGAAATTATTTGGCAATGAGTGACTTATTTAATTTTTGATTGGATGTGATTTCTTGGCAATTGTGCCTGCTCACAAGATCTTGAAAGTGAAAAATTCTAACTCTCTACATTTTCAGATGTAATGAAATTCCTATGAACGTTAAATTTACCAATTAGTGGATACTGACAAAGTAGCACAGCTTTGTAGATCATTTTTAAAATATTCATTAATTTCAATTTTGCCATTTTCTCTTTTTCATGTTTTGAAGCCAATGTGTTTTTCTCTCCTTTTTTTCCGCAAAATCTCTAGCATTTTTGTAGATTCTTTAAAAACTTATAGGTCCCAGAAAGACCCTGTGCCTAAAGAATGAAAAGCACACACAATGCCGGAACCAAAGCTAATTGGGATTGGTTGGGAAATAGACCTGGCTCCAGCCTTCTCTCCACAGGCAGAGGAAAGTGGTGCATTCTCCAGAACCCAATCCGATTAGGAGGCTCTGGGCCTCCACACAGGGGTGGATGGTTGGGGTTTGCTGCTCAGCAGAGCCCTCCATCTAACTCACAAAGCCATTCACGCTGTATCCACTCCATTTGTAAGGCACATAAAAATGTCATCTTCCAATCTTGGCTCATTTCTTCTTATATGAAAAGTCTCCGCTTCTGATGCCTGGCCATCAGTTCCCTGTTGTGATTTAAAAAAAAAAAAAAACAGGTAATAAAAGTTGACCTGACGGTCAGTCCTTCAAGGAAAAAAATATGATCGAAAGAACAATAACTTACCCCCACTCCCCCAAGGAAAGTTTTCTCCGTAATGTAAGAAAGCCGCCATGGCATGGGGGCAGAGTGAGTGTCACTGACATGGCACCACAAACGGCTCACATTCAATGAGACACATACAGGTTAAAGGGAGTCAGTCGGCCTCTATTTATGGCAATCATTGATACGTTTGCAAGGTGTCACATTGGGCTCTCTGCCCCTTCTATGATTCCGTGGAAATAATCACCAATCAGATGAGATTCTGGAAAAGTCAGTAATGCTCATCTCTATGGTTGCAGAGATTATCAAGCTTCCACTCTGTGCCAAGCACTTTACACGTGTAAATGATGATGCATGTTTCCAATGAGGTCACTTTTTTGTTTCTTACAATCCCCACCACCTTTCACCTGGACTATGTTAGCCACTCAAGAATTTCTTGTTGAGTGAATAAGTGAGAGATTTGGCGGGGTACGGTGGCACATGCCTGCAATGCCAGCACTTTTGGAGGCTGAGGTGAGAGGATCGCTTGCCTCAGAGTTCAAGACCTGCCTAGGCAACATAGCAAGACCTCATCTCTACAAAACAATTTTAGAACTAGCTGGACATGGTGCCACACACCTATAGTCTCAGTTACTTGGGAGGCTGAGGCAGAAGGATTGCCTGAGCCCAGCAAGTCGAAGCTGTGGTGAGCCATGATCATGCCACTACACTTCAATCTAGTCAACAGAGTAAGACCCTCAACTCAAAAAATAAATAAGTAATGAAAACTTAAAAATAAGCTGGGCTCGGTGGCTCAGCCTGTAATCCCGCGCTTTGGGAGGCTGAGGTGAGTGGATTGCCTGAGCCCGGGGGTTTGAGACCCACCTGGGCAACTTGGCGAGACCTCATCTCTACAACAAATCAAAAATTAGCCAGGCGTGGTAGTGCGCACCTGTAGTTCCCGCTACTTGGAAGACTGAGGCGGGAAGATCACCAGAGACAAGCAGGTCGAGGCTGCAGTAGCCGGGAGCGGCTGCTGCACTCCAGTCTGGGCGACGGAGTGAGACTTCAACTCAAAAAAAAAAAAAAGAAAACTTAAAAATAAATGAGAGATTCCATGTCTCCAGGACCCTTCCTTCCAGATTATCGGCATCCTGACCTTGTTTTTGAGGTTCCCACCCACCCCTCCTCCTAATAGCTCTGGTGAGGGCCTGGGGGATGGCTCGCCTGAACCGCCAAATCACTCCATGCTTCTGTGGGCACCATCCCCTGTCTCCTCACCTGGTCATAGCCACACCTTCCAAAGGCTGCTGTTCCGAGCTCTGTCAGACACCCTGCAGTTCTGGGCATTCCACCTCTTGGAACAAGGCTGGTATTGTCACAGCAGGCCTGCGGGAGGGAGACACTTACTTTCCTGGACACTTTCTATTCATCATACACTTGCTAACTGAAAAAAATCAGATTGTAATACATATACAAATAGACGTATAACTATAAATAGAACACACAGATAGATACACAAATATTTTTAAACAAATCATGAACATATGTCCCCAAATGTTAATATGGTTATCTCTGCATGGTTAATGTTTATTTTCTTCCTCTACTCTCCCCCCCCCCCCCCCGCCCACCAACAAATGTGTTTGTCAAGAGCAGGTGTACATTGTTTGGGATTAATAAACGTCTGGCTTATTTAAGGAGTGTCCTTGATGGCAAGTCAGGAACTTGAGCGCCAAGGGCTGTTCTCCAAAAACTGTGTAGGTGGGTTAGGCCATCCACTCAACAACATCTCATTTATGGGGGTGGGAGGTAAGGGCCCAGCAGCAGCCTCATTCTCAAATAAAACTGAGTTCCTGAGTTAGAAACCAATTTAACCATGGAGAGGAGGGGGATCACCAAATGAGATGCTCACTCCCTCCCCAATTCCTTCCTAAGGACTCATTTCCCAGACACCAGAGCAACATAATCTGATGTGCTGTCTTCTGTTTTCTAATGGCTTATGACCTGGTCCATCCTTCTTCAAGAGCAAGGCTTCATTGTTCCAAACAAACACTTGAATGCATGTAGTCTTAAAACAGTAAGCTGCTCATTCACCTGTGCAATCAACAAATTATCATGCAGTGAATGTCCATGACGGGCTCGCTGTGGTGTTCGGTGCTGGGGACACCGTATTGAGCCGCCCACAGATTTGGTCCCTGTCCTCACAAAGCTCTCAGTTTAGGTGAGGAGTTAGACATTAATCAAACAAACAGTCATGAATGTATGGGCAGAACCCAGAATGCAAGGGGGACCCCCAAAAAACCAGAATTTATTTATAAAAATTTGTGTATTTATTCTTATACATGTTTAAACTTCAGTCATCTTCAAAGTACTTTCTGTTTGATGCAATACACCTACCAAGATGCTTCTCCCCACTGCTCAAAACAGTTTTCGAAATTGTTGATTTTGATGCCTTTTAGGGCTTCTGCGGTTATGTTTCACCTCTTCCACATTGGCAAAACATTTCCCTTTTTTCATCTGGGGAAACAAAAACGTTGCTGGGGGTGAGATCGGGTGAATACGGAGGGTGGGGCATGAGGGTCATGCCATTTTTGGTCAAAAACTGCTGAACACTCAGTGCGGGGTGGGCACGTGCACTGTCATGGTGGAAGAACCAGTCACCCATTTGCCACAACTCTGGACATTTCTTCTGCAAACTGTGACACCACCTTCTCAAAACTTCCAGATAAAAACTTTGGTTGACCGTTTGATCTGGAGGAACAAGTTCCAAGTGTACTACAAGGGGCCTGCCCTTCAAAGATGATTCTGGTTTTGGGGGGGTTCCCCTCTAGGAAGTGCCCGTAGGAAAGGAAGTGGGAGTCACAGATGGCATCCAGAGGAAGTGCCTGGGCCCCACAGATCGCGTGGGAGCAGGTGAGTGGGTGGCATGGATGAAGGGCCTTGGCAGCGGGGCGGGGCGGGGGTGCCAGGGTCCCATGCAGGGTGCCACAGGCCAGAGAGGAGGGGAAGAGGGAAAGAGATATGGATACCAGGCCAGGGAAATCAACAGGGCCCTCGCATGGAGGGCCTTCTCAGCCAGGTTGAAGATTTGGGTCTTTATCCTCAAACCAACATGAAGCAATTGGAGGGCAGCATGCCCTTGATTAACCAAAAGCTTCTAGATCCTTCTCTGAACTTGCCTTTTTAAGGGAAAGGGAGCCTAGAAGTCAAATCCTAAGGTGATATGATTTCAGTTTAAAAGGTTTCCAGGGCCTGCCTTGGGCTCGTCTCTTTGGACCCATCTCATACGCCATATTAGTCATTCCTGTTAATCATTAGTTATGTGCCGGGTATTGTGACGGTGTTCACTTTCTATCCATTGGCCCATTTAATCCTCACAACCAGATTTAGGTCCTCTCATTGTGCCCATTTCACAGATAAGGAAACTAAGGTTCAGAGAGGTCTGTAACTTGTCCCAAATGGTGTGGCTAGTAAGTGACAGAGCCAGGACGCAAACCCATTTGATTCTCTCTCCAAAGGCCACTCTTCTTCCCCTAAATCATGCTGGTGCCTCTGGGGTCCTGGAAACTAGGAGATGACTTTCAGAATTATAAGACTTGGGTATTGCAAGTGTCTTAATCGTCAAAGAAAGTCTGGAAAGAGAGGGTGTTTGGAGGAAGCCACCGCAGGAGGGAACATTTTAGACAGAGGAACAGCATGAAGAAGCAAACCCAAGCCGCACACCCCAGGGGCCATAAATAGAGCAGGGAGGGGATGCCAGAGGAGGAGGAGAACACCCAGAGACAGGCAGGCAGGGCCACAGCAGCTCCTGGATGCGCCTTCGGTAAAGCCACAGCAACAGGGGCATCAGAAGCAGTAAGGGAGCCCCACAGGTATGCGCCATTATATCACGTGGTCATGTGTTCAAGGTGCAGCCCACTTACAGATCACAGCGAGATGCTTTAGCCAACCCCAGCCTGCAATTTGAGCTTGAGAATGGCACATTGTCAACAATCAGCTTCCATCTGGGGATGAAACGGAGAGACAGTTCACCCACTTTTTAGTAAATGTGTCCGGGGGAGAGAGCTGGCCAGCCTAGCACCATCCCCAAGATCTGAAATGCCACATCGGCAGTGGGGAGGGGGGCAATGGGACACAGACGGCAGGACGTCAGCAGCAGTAGCAAGCCATCAACAAGCCTGAGGAGTCATGCTTTTCTTCCTTGTAGACTCCAGCCTGGAAAAACACCACAGTAGCTCAAGGGGAGGGCTGGTGACAGGAGCCAGGGCCCAGATGTGACTTCTGCCCACTCGTTTGAGGGTGTTTGGTAAGCACCTTGCACCTGTGAGTGAATATGGTTTAACAGTAACTGTCAATGTCAATGATAAATAATAACATGATGAGGCAAACACACTTCTGGGATGGGGGATGGGGGCAGAGTGCTTGGGGGCCAACTCCCTTATCTCCTACCTTCCCGTTCTTATTATTAATAATAATGACAGTGATAATTCACATGTATAGCTTTGTGATTTCAGAGAGCTCCAGGTTTTCCAAGAGCTTTTGCCACCAGCTGATCCCTCACAATGTGGAATTTCTGTTTTGGCCCTGTTCTACGGTGGGCAAGTTTATGCAAACCTACCCCCAAAATACAAGGATGCTGAGAGGCTGACATATTTGGTTTCTCAGAAAAAAACATTTAATAGGGACCTAACTAGCAAAAGCCATGGGCGGGGGCGAGACAGGATGGTGGGCCCCTGCAGCATTATCTCCCAGGGCCCTCAGGGAAAGGGTGATTCAGAAGGATGGTAACATCAAGGTTGTTTGGCCTAAAGTCAGGATTTACAGTACGGACCTGCTCTTACACAAGGAATAATAGATACACTGGAATTCTTAGACGCCTTTCTGGAATGAACTGGGGTTAATCAGAAGTCAATATGGCACACAAGCATCCAAGATGGGGTTGCTGTAGCCATCACAGGCTGCCTCTGGGAACCTGAGATTTGACAGGGTCAGAGAAGGTCACACAGTCCAGGGGACTGGATAAAACAGGAACCACAGATGAAAATGCCTGCAGAGTACAGGCAGATGCTAGGGAGAAGGAGGAATGAAAAATAATAGGAAATGGTAAGGTCTGTGGCAAACTGAATGAAAAGCAGTAAAGAATGGTGAGGTCTGTGGCAAATTGGTATACATGCCCCATTGAAAGGTGGGGGCAGCTGCTTCTCATCTTGTCCCCACCAACTGTTTCCATGTGGGAACATGGTCCAGATGCTGCCAGAGCTTCCAGGACACTGAGAGAAGCTAAAAGCCAGATGCCATGTAAGTCTCCCAATTATTAAACAATAGAAAATGGAAGTTTTTAAACACTATGCCAAACAAACGAGACACATTAGAGAGCTGGAAATAGCCCTTGAGGCCCCAGCTTGCAACTTCTAAAGCCATATCTTAAAGGTACTCTTTAAGATGGGACGTTATGGAGAAGATAAAAGGATTAATTACAATCACTCATGCCATGTTCAAAAGAACACTCTTTATAGTTTTACATGCGTTGGGATTCACCTGGTTGCTGCTGACAAGAATCCAATTCAAGCTGACTCAAACACAAAGGAGGATTTATTAAAATGATAGCTAAAGGGAGGATTGGTCAACCAAGCCATGGGAAAGGTAGGAAAGAGATCCCCGGCTTCAGGAATAGCTGAAACCAGGACCCTAGAGGTCACCAGGACTCATAAGTCCCTGTCTTTCCTATGTCCTCCTGCACATCAGATTCCTCTCTCACATTGCAGAATGGCGTCCTCCCCAGTCACCAAAGCTTCCAAGTTTCACATCGTGGACCTCCCATCCTCAGACAAGTGACCCATTAACATTCTCTGTTGCACACATAAAATTCCCTGACAGCAGCAGTTCGGTGAAGGTATGTAGGACTGGCCAGTCACCTGTGCCATAAAGACAGGTTCCATAATAGACCCAGCTTCACTGAGACGCCCTCCTTTAAGCCGACAGCTTTGTCCAGAGGTCCACATGGAGGCTCACAGCAGCACTCCTCAGGCCACGAGAAGGGTGGGCCGCTGTAGGAAAGGAATACAGGAGAGTCCAGAGGCCCACCCCGCCCACATCTTATAGACAGTGGGCTCAAGAAGAGAGCACTCCCCAGCTGCCAGGGGTGCTGGACTCACTGAAATCCCCCGTGACCCAAGGTTACACCCCCAGGGTGCAGGCCACAGCTCATGACTGGCTGATGCCCATACAGAGTCCTGGCAGGCATGCCTCAACTTGGAGCAAGGCTGAACAAATAAAGAAAATAAATATAAAAAGTTTGAAGATCACGGTCAGTTTCCACAACAGGAACTATTTTTTAATGCAAACTGCTCTATTTATTTATTTATTTATTTTTTAGTTGGAGTCTCACTCTGTCGCCCAGGCTGGAGTGCCATGGCCACACTCAAGGCCACTACAGCGTCGACCTACTGGGCTCCGGCCATCCTTCTGCCTCAGCCTTCCAAGTAGCCAGAACTACAGGCGCGCGCTACCACGCCCGGCTAGTGTTTGATTTATTGTAGAGACGAGGTCTAGCCAAGTTGCCCGGGCGGGTCTCGAACCCGCGGGCTCAGGCAATCCACTCACCTCGGCCTCCCAAAGCGCGGGATTACAGACTGAGCCACCGAGCCCAGCCCTTTTTTTTCTTTTTTTTTAATGCAAACACCCATGGGTATTTGCAGATACCCAAGAAGTGTTTTGCCAACGGCTTAAGGGGAGATGAATGGGTGAAGCTGTCCACGAGCAGCGTGAGTGCCCCCAGAGGAGAGAATGAGAAATACAAGAGGGCAAGGGGCAGTGCGGGAGCAAAGAAACCCAGTGGCATCGCCCCTCCAGCCCGACTCCAGCGGGGTGGACCTGGAGCGCAGCAGGTGCTGGGAGCCCAGTAACTGGCAGAAGCGGTGAGGCCCACAGGAGCACCCTGTCGTCCAAACGCGCCCTTCCTGCTCTCTGTAACCTACAATTCAGCAACCCCCAGGGGCAAGGGTTCAAACCCAGAAGGAACAAGCAAAGGCAAGACAGAAACTCCATCGACACTACCGGGTGCCAACACATCCCCGCCCACCACACCCCGGTGCGCCCTTCACCTTCAGGGTTCGCCAACTGCTCTTCAGCGAAGGGTGGGAGAGGCCGGAGGAGCCCCGGGTGTGGACACCGATCGGCCTGCTGGGCGACCCCAGGACAGAGCGCTGGGATGGGGAGGGGGAGACGCGCCCCACCGAGGACTCAGCAACTTACAAAGCGCCTAAAACTCTGATACCAGTTTACAAACTTTTTTTTTTCATGAGACAGGGTCTCATTCTGTCACCCAGACTGGAGTGCAGTGGCGCAATCATAGCTCACTACAGCCTCCAACTCTTGGGCTCATGCAATCCTCCCACCTCAGCCTCCTGAGTAACTGGGACTATAGGTGTGCATCACCACGCCCAGCTAATTTTTTAAAAAAATTAAGATGGTCTCCCACTATGTTGCCCAGGCTGGACTCCAGCTCCTGGGCTTAAGCAATATTCCTGCCTCAGCCTCCCAAGTATCTGGGACTGCAAGCATACCACCATATCTGGGCAATTCTTTTCATCATTATTATTACTTTATTATTTTTTGTAGAGATGGGATCTTTCTAGATTGTCCCATCTAACAATTCTCTCCTTGTTGCCACCTGTTGACTTGACTCTTGCCCTCACAGACTGAGACAAATCTGATGCAACTCAGAACCCCCAATACAGGACCTGCCCAGGGATCAGGGCTCAGTCATTTATGCTAAGAAAGATCCCCTTTTGGGGATCAGCTTCCTTGTCTGCAAAAAGAATTCCCTTCCAAACATGAAATTCTCTAAGTCTAAGGACAGTAGGTGATGAATGGACAGATGGATGGATGGCAGGATGGATGGGGAAAAAATGGACGGCTGGATAAATTGACAGGCATAGTGGATGAATAGAAATAAGCCATTCTCCCAAGCCACTGGGACGGCCTGGGGGAGAGAGAACAGGATGCCCCAGGGTCTCCCATGGGCCCCCAACAGAAAAGGCACAGCACCCACCAAAGCTCCAAGCATGCCAGGATTGGCAGATGGGCCCGGAGTGGGGGTATCCCACAGCATGACTTGGTCCAAGTCTGGGGTCAGGTGGGCACTGCTCAGTCCTGCCCAAAGGGTGTCAAGGGGGGAGCCTGAGCTCCAGCTGTGAGCACACCAGCCCATTCCATCCACCTCCTGCCTTAAACTCTTCTGTGGACCTCCAGCGACCGGTCCTGGGCTAGACACAGGACAGATACTCAGAAGATGTGGTTGAATGTCTTTATTGGTGACGAGGTACTTCCTCATCCACTATCACCCAAGTCCCTCATAAAAGCCAGCATGGTGTAAGCCATCTCCCTCACTTCCAAATAAGGAACCTGAGCCTCTGGTCACTCCGTGGCCTGCCCCAGGTTACACAGAGGAAAAGAGAGAGCCAAGATTTAAACCCCTGCACCCGACTTTAATTCCTCTGCCCTGTCCACACCTGAGGCCACCTGGATGAAGAAGAGGCATGTGAACGCTGGCGGGGCTCACCCAGGGAGACACGCCAGGTGCAGGGAAACATATGAGCACCATCCCTGCACAGCGGGTCTCTTTTGACTCATAGCATCTTCACTCAAAACAGCTTCTCACACCCCCATGGCCACCACCACCCCAGGCTTTTACCTGAGCCCTTTCATGCCCCCTCCTCATACACCCAAACCTATTCATTCCTCCAGGCCCCACTGGAGTTAGTGTCTGCCACTTGCTGGTGAACTAATGAATGCATGCATCCTGGGTAGCACCACCGTCGGTCAGGACCCGTCCATAGGACACCCACGGAGACCACGTGACCGACTCACACTTGTCTTCTGTTTAGGAGAAGCCACAGCAAACTGCCATTCTGTAGGTCGAAAACAGCTGGAATAGCCAACCTCTCACATGCATCCTGGAATTACACGGGTAAGTCATGGACGGCGGGTGATGGGGGCAGGTTTCTCACTGTGGGTAGGAGGTTACCGCTGAGCCAAGGGGACAGGACTGAAATGATCCGGGGAGCAATGGATTCAAGTTGCAGACGTCAGTGTAAACATGCGTCGAGCTTAGTATAGATGCAGATGGCCACTCGGAGAAGTATTTATGGACGCGTGCATGTGCACAAATCAGCAACATATGTGACGCATCCTTGCTCTGTCAGCTGAGAAGCCAAGTGGTCAGAACACCCTGGGAGCCATGGACACCTAATGCCCAGGTCTCCATTCTCACGGAAAGGAAACTAGACCCACCAGTCCATGACTGAGCCTTGGAAGGAACTAACCATAGAAGGAAAGGAGGTTGGGCTCTCAGTGATCTGTCCCGTGTCTGGCCCAGGACCAGTTGCTGGGGGTCCACTGAAGAGTTTCAGACAGATGTTGGATGGAATGGGCTGGTGGGCTTACGGCTGGAGCTCAGTCCCCCCTCCCCCCATCCCCCTGCACCCCCTGCCTGCCACCCTCTGGGCAGGACTGAGCAGTGCCCACCTGACCCCAGGATTGAGTCAAGTTGTTTTCCACATAGAGGAAAAGAGAGAGCCGGGGTTTAAACCCCTGCCCCTGGCTTTAATTCCTCTGCCCTGCCCAAACCTGAGGTCCACCTGGATGAAGAAGGGGGTGTGTGGACATTGGCGAGGCTCACCTGGGGAGACACACCAGGCACAGGGAAACATACAAGCACCGTCCCCGCACAGCGGTTCTCCGTTTGACTCACGACCAGTAACAGCCATGATCGTCTAAGCCATCTCCAGTTGGGTTATCAATGATCTGAAGCCAGACACGTGCTACCTGATGTCCCTACAGGTCCACCCCTCACCACTGTTTGGATGCCACCAATCCAGGGCATGAGGGTCAGTCGGGCATGTGCTCCACAACTCACCACTATCCTACAAGGGACAGGGCAGATCTGGAGTCTAATTTTGAGAGCCATAAAGCTCTCACACCATCGTAACAGTGTGACCAGAGCACACTTGCCCTGAGCTCTGGGACGGGACGAACACCTGTGTGCTGACAAGGGCAGCCCCGTCTGGGGCTCTAGGCAAGTTTTTTTCCCCACTGGACCATTATCAACCATTAAAGTCAGCATTTGTCCCCATGTCCCCGGCAGAAGATATGGTTGAATGTCTTTATTGATGACAAGGTACTTCCTCATCCACCATCACCTGAGACCCTCATAAGAGCCAGCGTGGTATAAAGGCCATCTCCCCCATTTCCAAATGAGGAACCTGAGCCTCTGGTCACTCCGTGGCCTGCCCCAGGTCACACAGAGGAAAAGAGAGAGAGCTGGGATTTAAACCCCTGCCCTTGGCTTTAATTCCTCTGCCCTGCCCACACCTGAGGCCCACCTGGATGAAGAAGAGGTGTGTGGACTTTGGCAGGGCTCACCATAGCCCATGACCTCACATCAAGCCAACAAGGTGGGCAGTATCGTCTCCCCTGTCTTACAGCTCAGGAAATGGAGGCCTTGAGTGGGTAAGTGACTTACCTAAGGTCACAGAGCTTAGGAGAGCAGGTTCCCACACAGGTGTGTACCTGGCTCAGGACCCCACATGTCAGAGATCCCCATCCTCACACCAGGGTTAAACAGAGCGTGTGCTGGGGGCCTCGGCACACGTCAGGGGCTGAGTTTGAGTCTAACGGGTCTTGCTCCTCTCCCACTACCCACGCCTCAGCCTAGAAAAGAGACAGATGGTTGACTTCACTTCCAGAAGCTCACCGGCTCTGCCAGTCAGCCAGAGTGAATCTCTCATATCAGCCACAAGGGACTCACGTCAAGCCAGCTCAGGACGTGGCAAGGAGATCAGGTCACCCCCGGGAGCTGGGGTGGCCAAGGGACCCCAGGGTCCAAGCCAGCTCCGCATCTCCTGGGCCACAGGCGCCTTCCCTGCCCACCCTGTCAGGTGCCTTCCATTGCCCACCAATTCCACCTGGGAGGACACGGCTGTTTGCCAGCCCCTCTGGAGGGCAGGCGGACGTGGGGAGATGGGCAGCAACTCCTGAGCCGTCACAGCTCCTGGCTGAAACCAAACATGACAGATGTACCATTGGGCAGGCTGTTCCATTTATTATTTAACGCTCGCAATAAATATTTGCATGACCCAGCGCTGGAGGGAACGCTCTGTGATAACTCACTGCGATTCCCTGCCAAACACTGCTGCCATTGGATTCCAAGCTGCGGCAGGGGATGTTTTATGCAATTCTAAAAACCCAGGCGATGGCCCTCTGCTAGGAGGCGTTTCCTTGCCCAAAGAGGGAAAAAGGAGCAGGCAGGGGGGACCCGTTCCAAGAAGCAACTGGGGGAGGAGGAGGGGGGGAGGAGGAGGAGGGAGAGGAGGAGGAGGAGGAAGAAGGGGAGGCGAAGGAAGGGGAGGAGGAGGACAGGAAGAGATGGAGGGATGAGGAGGAGGAGATGGGGGAGGGGGAAGAGGAGGAAGAGGAAAGCTGACAGTGACTTGGCACCTACTGTGTGCCGGGCTCCATGCTCAGCGCTTTACACTCACTCATTCAACAACTCTCTTGCGGGTAGGCCTGCCAGACTTAGCAAGTAAAAATACAGGACACCCAATTGGATTTTAAATTCAGAGAAACAAGTAGTGATTTATTTTTAGTACAAGTATGTCTTATGCAATACTAGAAAATTATTCAGTGTTTATCAACTCAAATTGATAAGCATCAAAATTACTCCAAGTTTATCAAGATCCAGATTTAACTGGGTACAGTTTCTTATCTGATAACCCCAACTGAGGGTGGACTATGCCCAAACACAGGATGACAAAGAGGATTTATTATTTATTTATTTATTTTTAGCGATGGGGTCTTGCTATGTTGCCCAGGCTGCATTACCGTAACTATTCACAGGCATGATCATAGGTCAGTACAGCCTCGAACTCCTGGGCTCAAGTGGCCCTTCTGCCTCAGCCTCCCTGGTAGCTGGGATTATAGGTACATGCCACCACACCTGGCTTTTTCTTTTCTTCTTTTTTTTTTTTTAAGAGGATTTATTTTTGACTGTGGGTTAGGGAGGAGTCATTTATGAAGGGGCATACTTGAGTTGAGGGAGGCTACGTTTTTGGAAGTGAGTGAGGGAGGGGACAGTGGTCACAGTAAAGAATTTCCATGTTATTCTGAGTTGAAAAGAAAGACCAAGCTCACGCCTGTAATCCCAGCACTCTGGGAGGCTGAGGCAGGAGGATTGCTTGAGCCCAAGGGTTTGAGACCAGCCTGGGCAACATAGCAAGACCTGGTCTATACAAAAACTTTAAAAATTTGCTGAGCATGGTAGTGCGTACCTATGGTCCCAAGCTACTCAGGAGGCTGAGGTGGAAGGATCGCCTGGGCTCAAGAGGTCGAGGCTGTGGTGAGCTGTGACCGTGCCACTACACTCTAGCCTGGGGGACAGAGTGAGACCCCGACACACACACAAAAATTAAAAAATAAATAAGTTGACGGGAAATCATGGGAAGGCTTTTCAGCTGGACAGGCTCAGGCAGAGGTCCAACTCCTGTCACATGGATTTCTGAGTCTAGACACAGCACAGAGGACCTGACATTGGCAGGAAAGGAAAAGAGGAGGAACAAGAAAATGAGAAACTGCTTTAGAAGAGCAATGGCCGAGTCTTGCAAGAAAAGTTCATGCAATAGCAAATCTCCACGTTTTCTCGGAGCTGTCCCCCAGCCGGAGGGAGAGGACGCCAGCAGGGACAACGCTATCAATTTCCATTTTGCTTTTGCCAAATACAGAAAAGGACACGTCAAAGATTTTTTAAAATAACTTTCAAACAACTCAAGGATGGAAAAAGAGAGAGAGGAAAGAAATTATAGTCTGCCACCCAAGAACAGTGAGAATGACCATGAGTAATACAAACACAAACAACTGCTTTTCACATATGTTATGTCGGCTGCTCCTTAAAGCTCCGCGAAGCAGGCAGGGTGGGTCCTGGCATCCCCATTTCACAGATAAGGAAATTGAGACCCAGGAAAGTATGACCCAACAGACAAGAAGTGACCGTGCAGGGTTGGAAGCCATATTTGTCTGGCCCCAATGCCCTCTGCAGCTGGCTCTGGGGAGTATAAAGCAAAGCACCCCAAAACAACCAGGGGCCCTCAGATACCAGGTGAGCCCTTCCCATCTGGGAGCTGAACATCTAGCCCGGCCGTGGGGAGCAAGACCCCTTTCCCATCAGGTTCCTTCCTAGCGGATGCCTACAGGAGCTTCCTACCTGGAGAGCCAGTTCCTTTCGCCCTGCTTCCCTGGAGGACTCAGTACCTCAGAGCATGTCCAACAACAAGTCACGCAGCACAAGGACCCCTCCCCCGAGGAGGAGCACAGTGGCGGAGCAGCAGGAGCACTGCTTGGACATGAGAAAATCTAAGTTCGAATCCTAGCCCAATCACCCATTGGTTGGGTGGGTGACCTTAGCAAGGTATTGAAACTGGGTTTCCTCTTTTGAGGAGTGGGGATAATACAACCCACCCCCACTGGACTATAGTGGGAATTAAATGAGATGCTATATATAAATATCAGCACAGTGCAAAAAAAAAAAAAAACAAGAATGGCTGATCTTTCGGCCTAGATTCTGAAATAATCCCAAACTTGGATGTCTCTAAGGACCAGTCACTAACAAAAATGAGAGAAGCAGTCCGGGCATGACATGACAGGGAGTGGTGGGGACTGTGGCGAACTGGTGGCTGTTAGTAGTAATAATTACAACAATGATAACACTCAAATCATGGGATTGCGTGTCCATTCATTCAATAAATTTTTACTGAACATCTACTATGTGCTAGGCAGTTGTGGACACAACAGGAAACAAGACACACATTCATAAAGCTGATAATGGAAGAAATAAACTTATGATATAATGAAACATATTTATTAAAAATCGAGTATAAGCTGGGCACAATGGCTCATGCCTGTCATCCCAACACTTTGGGAGGCCAAGGCGGGAGGATCACTTGAGCCCACGAACTCAAGACCAGCCTGGGCAACATAGCGAGACTTAGTCTCTATAAAAAATGGAAAAGTGAGCCAGGCATGGTGGCACACGCCTGTAGTCCCAGTTACTCAGGAGGCCGAGGCAGAAGAATCACCTGAGCCCAGGAGGTTGAGGCCGAGGTAAGCCGTAATCATGCCACTGCACTCCAGCCTGGGCTACAGAGGGAGACCCCCGACTCAAAAAAAAAAAAAAAAAAGACTATTCAAAACATGTTCAAAATCAAATGAGCCAGAAACTCCCAGCTGGAAATTCTCTCTCTACATCTCTGCAGGAGTCAGTAGAACCGTGAGAGACAGAGCAGAAGTCAGCAGAGCCTGGAATTCTTTCTCCAACCAAGACCCAGATGCCAGGCAGGAAGGCAAGCTGCTCCCGCCCCGCCCCCACCCTCACTACCTGTCTGAGGTCAGAGTCTGTCAAGCCCCTCCTGACAACAGACTGGCCCCCCCATGGGCATGGCAAGCTGGAAGTCATCAGCCTGGGCCACTTGGGTGACACGAAAGCAAAATGTATTGTTGCCAGAAAGCTAAAAACTCTCCTGGTGATTGGCAAATAAAAAGCTTCAGTCTGGGTCAATGACAAATCATCCAGCATGGAGTTTGGTGTGACTCGGGCCCTTCCTGGACTTTTAAAACTCATTCACTGCTCACATAGAACTTACAGTAGATGCCAAGAAATATGCGTGACAAAATTAGAAATCTCAAATTGGGACTAGAGAAAGATGATCTAGAAGAAGAGGTAAAACCTGAAGACTAGAGCAGAATGCAAGGTAAATAAAGATGTACAGGCCAGAAGTTCAGTTACGAAATTAAATCTGAGGACATGGCTCTGAGTTTCCTGGTGGCCAAGTCAAAAAGGGCAGTTGAAGATGTTCTCGTAGTCCCCAAAGGAGAAAGACATTTGATTCTCTAGAGCCAGCACTGCCCTGCCATGTGACCCCAGATAAGTGATTCAAACCTACAGTTTCCTCATCTCCAGCTGTAATTTTTTTTAAATAAAAAGGCTGATCTTTTAGGTTAGGCTTCAAAAATAGAATCCCAAGCTCAGGTGTCTATAAGGACCAGTGATAACAGGATAACAGATACAAGAGAAGCTGTATGAGCATGATACAATAGGGAGTGGTGGGGACTGTGGTGAACTGGAGAGTCCATGCTCTGTAGGGGCAGCTGTTTCTCATCTCCAATGCTTGTTGCCCTGCAGGAGTGTGGGTCACGTTGCCCCACCTTTTGGTTTTTAAGAAGAGCTCGAAATCAGGATTTTTCATGTAAGCTCTTCTAACTTATTTTTCTTTTTAGAAGCAGGGTCTCTCTCTGCTACCCGGGCTGGAGTGCAGTGGTGTGGTTATAGCTCACTGCAGACTTGAACTGCTGGGTTCAGGTGATCCTCCCACTTCAGCCTCCCTAGTAACTAAGACTATAGGCACATGCCGCCATGCCTGGCTAATTTTTTTTTAGAAATCAGGTCCCACTTTGTTACCCAGACTGGTCTCACATTCCTGGCCTCAAGCGATCCTCCCAACCTCAGCCTCCCGATGTGCTGGGATTACAGGCATGAGCCGTTGCACTTTTAAATGTTTGCTTATAATTCAGATTTACTTAAAACAATGTGCAGGTGCCACATCGCCCATCAGAATGTCAGAAAGAAGTAGCAAATCCCTGTGGCATCTTCAACACAGATATTTCTATCTCCAGGTAAAATTGCAGTCTCCAGACCCTAACTGCACCCAGCTAAATATCTCAAAGAAGCATTTCTCAACAAAGACATGATCCTTTTTGAATCCCATTTTACACACATTGTTGAGTTCCCTACTGTATTTTAAGGATGGTGAAGTATACACCAGGGTAATAAACAAATCTCCACCATATAGCCAGACAAGCCTGGCCATATGCTCCATCAGGATGCTGGACAGCTCCCAGGACGTCCTCAAGGTTTGGTGACATCGGCAGAAATCAGCCCTTTCATCATCAGCTTCGAGACATGTTGCTGGATTTGTTTCTTCCAGGAACCCAAGGATGCCCATTCCTCTCCAGGTCCCTTTTCCTCTGTCCAGCCCCCTTCATGAGGTCTTTTTCATCGAGTCCTGATCAACCCTGTTCATTGTCAGTTCCATTCAACAAGCACTTGACAAATGCCCATTACAAATAATAGAAAGTGAGTTAATCTGACCAGGGTTCAAGTTAGAGTTCTCCCATCCACCAGCTGTGTGATCTTGGGCAAGTCACCTGCCCTCTCTGTGCCTGTCCCCTCATCTTTTCATCTATAAATGGGTATATAACACTACTTACCCTGCAGTTTGTTGGAAACAAGACTAACCCATACTGTGATGCCACGGGTTCCCTCCTTGAGTTGTGCATTGCCCAATATAGACAGCTGTGCATGGCAACCCTGGGTAGAAGGAGTAAATACCACCTAATAAAGAAATGAGCAGAATACATAGCACACAATAGGTGCTCAATGAACAAAACGGTTGCTAGTACAGAAACCAACTGGAAAATAAAATCTGGTCTACCTAACTTCTCTTTACCACTATCTTTTCAACAAGAATCACACTGCATAAAGCCAAGCACTCCTAAACAAGTCAGGGTCCCTCACATCAGGCTGAGTCCTTCCCTCTGTCAGTCCTAGACTGCGCTGCACTTCACCTGCCAAGGAGACACACACACCAGTCCCAGAGCCTTGACTTATGCCTCTGCTGCTCTCAGTCTTGGTACGTGTCCCTCCAGCCCCCACTGGGCCCCAACCCTGCCTCTGGACTGAAGTTGCTGACTGCAGCATGATGGTCCACACTCCTCCAGGGTGGCCTGTGCTCAGAGCCCACAGCCCCGGAACCTTCTTTTTATTTTAAGCTTCAAACGGTTTGTCTCAAATGCTTAAGTATAGCTGCCAGAGGCTCTTGCCTGATGGGTTTGGAGTGGCATTGGCCAGGCCTCTTTCTGTTGCAAAGGGACAGAAGACCAATAGGAATCAGTTAAGCCAATGGTAGACCTGGCTTCAAGTGTGGTTGGATTCAGGAGCTCACACAATGCTTTGGGATCAACTTCTCCATCTTCTGATCCTGGACTCCTCCTGGTGGGATCATCTGGTGGCTTCTGGGGGTACCAGGTGTTACAAGTTGAGTAGAAGCCCCCAGCCGGAACCACAGTACAGTTTTATGGAGCAGCGTGAGCAAAGGCCCTATTCTTTATCTGGTAGGGCCAAAATAAAGCCAAGCCACCAGGAATTCTACCTGCAGTCCCCAACCCCACCCATCATGTTGCTTAATCTGCCCAGCTCAGTCCCACAAGGAGGCTCCATTTCTCATTCTCTGGTTCCAGCTTACACTGGGGCTCCCAGCTCCAGCCTCTCAAGCCCCAGGAGGCCACTCTCTCTCCCTCCCAAGCTCAGGCAGAAGCCCCACCTCTCCCTGTTTCCAGGGCCCTTCTACCAAGTCTTCACTTCCTGTTCAGAGGAAGGCTGTCAACCCTCAGGCCATTGGCGGTGCATATTTGACAGCTAGATCCTGTTCCCAACGAATGATTGTGTTGGGTCCAGCGTCAGCCCCACCAACTCGACCTGAAGGACTAATCTCTCAAGAGTCTCTGGGTGCTTTGAGTTGGGAGTCTCACACCGTCGCCCAGACTGGAGTCGCTCACTCACCTCGGCCTCCCAAAGCGCAAGATTACAGGCTGAGCCACCGAACCCGGCTCTGGATGCTTTTTGTTGCGAGTAATATAAGCCCAACTTTTTGGAAGAATAGTAAAGAGTCCATATAATAACTGTTATTATTATTATTATTACGTAAAATAATGACCTGTTTGCTGTTATTGTTAAAAACAAAAGCCGGGCTCGGTGGCTCAGCCTGTAATCCTGCGCCTTTGGGAGGCTGAGGTGAGTGGATTGCCTGAGCCCGCGGGTTCGAGACCCACCTGGGCAACTTGGTGAGACAATAAATCAAAAATGAGCCGGGCGTGGTAGCGCGGGCCTGTAGTTCCAGCTACTCGGAAGGCTGAGGCGGAAGGATCGCCGGAGCCCAGCAGGTCGAGGCTGCGGTGGCCGGGAGCAGCCACTGCACTCCAGTCTGGGTGACGGAGTGACACTCCTACTTAAAAAAAAAAAAAAAAAACAAGAAACAAAAAAAACCAACATTTATGAAGCATTCACTCCCTCCCAGGTACTATTCCAAGCGCTTTGCATGCATCACATTTAATCCTCACACCCACCCTATGAGGGGGACATTCTTATTTAGCCCATTTCACGGAGGACAGAAACAGCTGCCACACACCTAGTCAAGGAGCCAGGATTTGGTCTGGCTTCAGGGACTGCAGCCATCACCGTTTGACTGTCACCAAAGGGCGAGTGATTAGAGGAGCAGGAGTGTGATGTGAAACCTCGCGGCTGAATTTCAACAGGGCTTGCTCTCCATCTCCGCATCTGTCAACTGTGCTTTTCTCACAGCAGATGAGCTTCCCTCCTGTTGGCAGGAATTGTGGGTCCCGACAGCCTCTGCCATAGAGGAGGACTGAGGTACACTCGCTCTGACTCCACGTTCAAAATCCAGAGGGGAGCTCTGATTGGCCCAGCTTGGGTCATGTGCCAACCTCTGAGCCAATCACCTATGGCCAGGGGGCCACAGTGCTATAGCCTCAGGGCGTTGGAATAAAATCATTCAGTGGCAGGTGGAGGCAGGACCCTGCCCTGGGGTCAGAGTGGCAGGGATGGAAAGGGGGGTAAAAGCTGCCATCACGAGAAGGAGGCGGTGCTGGGGACACTGGCAATTATTTCATCTGAAAACAAGGGAAATTTGCCAGGAAGCGTCAAAGAAGCCAGTTGACCAGGGATCACAGGCCCTCCCAGCTGCGGCCCTTCTGACATCCAGTCCAGATGCAGAACATGGCTCTTTCAGAAGTGCACTTGCAGCTCTAATGAGGGACTAAAGGGACATGTCCTCCCGGACTCCCCGGGAAGGGGCATTAGCATGCATTATCATCCTGCCCTGCCTGCCTGGGTGAAATACCAAAGGGACCTTTGAAGACACATCCAGAGTGTTTAGCAAATGCTCCAGAACAGCTCCTCTGAAAACACTGCCTGATAAAAGCACAGGGCTCAGGACTCGTTGTGTAACCTGTCATATTTCACAGCTGCTGTTGGTGTGGGAGGCAGGCTGCATTTTCGTTTCCTCCCACTTCCTCCTCATGCCTTCCTCCTCCTCCCCTCAACCCCAATTTACACCAGGAGATCCTCAGAGGAGCGGGATGAGAAAGCAGGCTTTCCCACCAGTCAAAAGGGGGATTCGCCACTTACCAGCTGGGTCATCTTGGAAAAGTTATTCAACCTCTCTAAACCTCAGTCTTTTCACTTGAGAAGATGCTAATACTTACCTTGCAAGGTAGTTTAGAGGATTATGGCGTATGTAGGGAAAGTTCTAGATCAGTCAGGATAGAATGACCCTGCTGCAGTATCAAACAAATCTTCAAGTATGAGTGGCCCAAATACAACAAAGTTTTTTTCTCCCCCTTATTCCAAGTTTCCTGCCATGTGAGAGAAGCTCTTCTTTATTTCATAGGGACAAAGTAAAACCAAGTCACCAAGAGATGCTGGCACCAGCAGAGGACACAGGTGAACAGATGTAGAAAGCATCTCGGTGGCGTGTCAGGGAGTCCTCATTCCTGCTTTTCCCCTGATCCATGAAGCCCCTCCTTCCATTCTGTGAGCCACTAAGTTCCGGGTTTGCTTACAGGTGCTTGACTGAGCTTTGCTCGCTTGGGGCTGAAGGAGGCCCGGCCACCCAGACTGGCCTAGGGGATGCCGCTGGGCCACCTGCTGAGTGTGTCTACATACCAGGTGCCAGCAGTCATTCTGAGCATACCCCGGGCACTGGTTTCTGCTCAGGGTCAGATTCCAACTTCTCCTGTGCAGAGTTGACCGTCACAGCCCCTGTGACTCAGTCATAGGATCCCACTTCTAAATTAGGCAACTGAGGCTCTGGGAGGTAAAGTCACATGCAGTTTTAATCTGGGCATCCCCAGAAGCAGACATGAGGGAGGACTGCAGGACAGGGGTTCAAGTACAAGCCTTTTATTTGGAAGGTGCAGAAAAATGCCTAGAGAGAAGTGGGGAAGGGAGACAGGGAAGGGAAGGAATTGATGAAGATTGTTCTCAAGACGGCGCTGGATATGGGCTTCTGGAGCTCCATCCTGTTGGGAAACCCTGCAGGTCAGGCAGGAACACGCAGGGGGCATCCTGGCCAAGGAGAAAGGAGCCAAGGTATTTATACACCTGGCATCACTGGTTGAGAGAGGCTCCCAGGAACACATCCCCAGCTGTCCTGCCCAAGGGCAGAGTAGTATTCTAAAGCCTGGGAAAAGCCCTCGGTGAGGAGAGGCAGATACCAGCAGCTGCAAGTTAGACAACAAAGCAGTGGTGTGGTGGTGAACGGTTAACAACCAGTTCTCCAGGTTGGGGAGGAGAAGGCTTGATTTGCCGATTCCTGGGGTGTAAATACTACCATGATGGCCAATTCTGAGCTACCAACATGACGTCAACCGGCTTGTGAAATTCTTGAAAATTTAATAGTTGGCTCTTGTGCGCTGGTACTGGTTGACTCCACACCACTAGTCAGAGGGACACGAGCGGGACAACAAAGGTGTCTGTTGCCCACACCCAATAATGCCCAACTGCTGTGGGCACACCTAGGATGGCTCAACGCAATGGGGTATGACTCCAAGATCCATCGTCTTCACAGCCCATCAAGGTGGGTACTTGTCATCTTCACGTGCCTAGGTGGCGGTGACAAACAGGCATTGCAAGAGAAAGCAGATGCCAGAACTGCCAAGACAGGGCAGAGACACTCATGAACAATGACAGAGACCTCCAAGTTCATCCAGTATGGCCCCACACTGAACGCTGGACTCCTCCTAGAAGCATCCCTGCCAAGTGGCCATTCAACCTCTGCTTGTATACTTCCCTGACAAGGAGCTCACCACACCTCCAACAGAGGATCTGCCGTAAGAGGTCTCCCATCACAGGAGCCAACAGCCAACCGCCTGTTAAGGAGAAGTCATTTCACTGCGGCCAAGGCAATGGATGACTTTGGTGCTGGAGGAAGGTGCTTGAGGAATGAGCAGGCCACTGGATCGGACATGTGGAGCAGATGAAGTGCCTGGTCCCGGACCAACTCAAGCAATGGCTCCTGTTGTCAAAGCCACTCGCCGCAAGTGGGACTATTACATGATAAATGCCGGCCCAGGTCAGACCAATGGAGCATCGCAGGCAGGGCTCTCTCTCTGACAGGCCTTTGTGACGCGCCCTGGGCTGAAAGTGAAAGGCAGAGCTCAAGCCTTCCTGTGTGTAAGAATCACCAGGCAGGTTCCCCAGCCCCGGCCCTGAGGTCCCCACTGCATAGGTCTGAGGCCGGCCCTGAGAGTCTGCCTGTCTCTCGAGGCAGAACTGAGACTGCTTCACAGGCAGACACCATTCAGAAGGCCAAGAACTGGGAATTGAAGCTGCACTGAGAATTAACTGTGACATAAACGCCCAGCAGACCAGATCTGAGACATCCGAGTCAGAAAAGGGCCTGCAATGGTATTAGGCAGTGAAATGGGGTTATGAGCACTGAAGGACAGACATCTCTGAAGGGAGCATCAACCAGAAGGGGCCCGTGCTTGGCTTAATGCTCCACTGGCACCATCTTCACATTCTTACTAATTGTTCAGCAAGGCACCCTGCATTTCTGTGTTGCAATGAGCCCCACAAATTATATAACTGGTTCTGGCTGCTGGTCCCCAAATGAAACTTAAGGAGCGGTGGATTAAGGAGTGATCTCGGCCAGGTGTGGTGGCTCACACCTGTAATCCTAGCACTTTGGGAGGCCGAGGCAGGAGGATTGTCTGAGCCCAGGAGTTCAAGACCAACCTGGGCAACATAGCGAGAACCCAGCTCTACACAAAAAATCAAAAAATTAGCCAGGCATGGTAGCGCATGCCTGTAGTACCAGCTACTTGAGAGGCTGAGGTAGGGGGATCTCCTGAGCCCAGGAGGTCAAGGCAGCAGTAAGCCGTGATCATTACACTACACTCTAACCTGGGCAACAGAGTGAGATCCCAGCTCAAAAAAAAAAAATAAGTTCTCATCCAACTAGGTACTGAGAGAGCCAGAATACAACCGTCACTGAACCCAAAGGCTGCCCTTGAAATGGAGGACCTTACAGTTCCTTCCTCCAACCCCTCTGTGCCTGGCAGTGTGCGAGGAGGGGCATACTGCGTGGAACAAAGCACCAGGCTCTACATCGGGAGAACAGGAAGCTCAGAAGGGAGGAAGACCCCTCCATGGCCACCAAGAACTGGGAAGTAAAGCTGCATTGAGTTAACAATGAAATGAACACCCACCAGATCAGACCTGGGATGTCCAAGTCAGAGAAGGGGCCTACAGTGGTATGAGGCAGCAGGATGGGGGCTGTGAGCACTGAAGGACAGGCTTCTCTGAAGGGGGCATTGACCAGATTGAGAGCCATCCCCAAACTAACCACCCCCGTCACTGTCCTGTCACCTGGTTTTATTTTTCCTCTCAGCACTTGTCACTAAGATGATCCCATGCATCCGTGTTTTTACTTCACCCGTGTCTGTCTGTGTCTCTAACTTTGTTTTCTTTTCATTCACTATGTGCCCAGGGCCCCTAGACCACCTAACAGGTGCTCCCTAAATTTCTGTTGAGTGAATAAAAGATTTTTCCAGCCCCTGCCTCCTGCCACAAAGACAAAAGAGGAGGCTAACCCGCAGTAGATATGACTTAGCCAGATACACACATAAAACACTTTCTACCCTCAAGGATTGAGGTCTAATTAGAATCTAATAATCAAGTGAGGGGCCATTTTACATCTAAATTATTTTTAAAATTATAGCACTCAACGCTGGCAACCCTGTGTCTTTGTCATTGGATACAAACCCTCTGAAAAGCAACAAGGTATTAAGTGTCAAAAGCTGTAAAAATATCCACTTGTTAGACTTGGCATTCTCACACCTGAGAATTTAAAGAAATAATTCAACTGTAGCAACAGGTTTTTACATAAAGGTGTTTACTGCTTTATTATCTGGGAAAGAAAAAAACTAGAACAAGTTAACTGTCCAACAGTCAGTCTACACAGCTTATAACCATGATCATTATGAAAACTCAGTTGAGCCACATAGCAAAAGGACTATGATAAATGAAAGAAGTTAAATAAAAACTGGAAGATCTATTATGGTTCCAAGTAAGAAAACTACTTACAACAAAGGCTAAAGACAGCAAGGACTGATGAAAATACTTGTGTATGGTGGGGACCGTGGGCTGCCTGCCAGATTCAGCCCTTCCCTATTCCCAGACATACAGCAGGCCAGATGATTTCCCAGCAGCCCTTGCGTCTAGGGGCAGTCCTAGGACTGGATTCAGCTCCACAGAAAGGGAACGGAAGCAGTGGGCCCCTTCCTGTTCTGGCCCATAAAATCCTACCACATGTGCTCCATCAAGCTCTGTCTCCAAGGTGACCTTAGAAGCTACACGGTGAAGACAGCAGAGACTCTATGGCCTGAGCCCCAAATAACAGCAGAGAACACAGACCTAAACCACCTCATGCACCTGGGACCAGCCTGAACTATCACATGAGTAGGAAATAAACCCCTGTTGTGTGTGTGCCATTAGAGCTGGGGCTATTTGTTATAGCAGTGGGGCCAATCTTGACTGATACATGTATCCAAGGGAGGCAGTGGCTGAGATGATGTGTTGTAGACTTGAGAGTCAGCAAGACTTGAGTTCAAATCCCAGTGATGACATTTACCATACATGTGACCTTGGGAACCTGCTTGACTACCCTGAGTCTCAGTTTCCTCAGCAGTTTGTTTCAAGCATCAAATGAGAAATTACTATAATGCCTTTAGCACTGTGCCTAAGATGAGGAAGGGGCTCCATCAACAGCTCCAAGTTTCCCAAAGCCCTGCTGCATCCCTGTCCTGCCCTGAGTTCTGAGAGACATTAATCGAAGCTACTTTGAGCTAGGCTTCTAACTTTTGCAAACAGGAGTGCCGACTGATAACAACACTGCTCCAAATACTAAAGTCTTTCTCCCAACCTGTCAGACAAGCAGAAGTGGTCCAGCCTGGGCAAATCCAGAGAGAGGCTAGCTCTCCCCTAGGGAAATGCAAGATGGACACTAACTGACTCGGTGTCCCTTGCATCTTAATGGCAGAACTGGGTCCAGAAACCAGGATGACCCCTAACCAGCCTTTCCAGCCACGCCTGTTCCGGGAGCATCATTTCACTGAATTCTCACACAGCCCTGTAATGCTAGGATCATCCTCACTTTAGTGAAGGACAGCCCTAGGCTCAGGGACACTAGGCGGCCCTCCCAGGGTCACCTGGCCCAGTCCAACACCCACTCAGGTCAGGCTGGGCTGTTTTCCTGGACAGAGACATTCCAGACAGGCAGGCAGTGGTCCGTGGGCTGTGCCCGGGCTGAGAGCATTTTCCAGTCCAGATGGTGTCTCTGGCAGACCCTTAAAGCCAGCAGAGGCCAAGTCATGCCCAAGGGGCCAAAAGGCCCAATAAGGTGGGATGGTCCAGAGTCCTGATAAATAAAGCATCCCAGTGCCTTCCCCGTATATCAGCTGGTCACCGCCTGAGAGGCCTGGAGCAGCAGGAGGTATTTGACCCAGTGCTCACAGCATCTATGCCAGTGTAGATCTGAGGGAAGGGGGTGATCATCCCTAGCTGGTGATTTTCAAAATATGGAACACGTGACACACATGAGCACCGACCCATCAGAAGACACGTGATCCACTGAAAGGAATGGGCACAGCGACACTAGTGGATATCCACGGAATGTACCACAAGCCAAGCCTGCTCCGGGAGTATCATTTCACTGAATTCTCACACAGCCCTTTAATGCTAGGATCATCCTTACTTTAGTGCAGAACAGCCCTAGGCTCAGGAACACTAGGCGGCCCTCCCAGGGTCACATGGCCCAGCCAACAGCACAGGTAGGACTCACGCTCAGATCTGTCTGGCTCCAGAGGCAGTGAAAATTTTTCCACCCTGCCTTGCTGGCTTGAAAGAGATTAAGAAAGAAAGCCAAAAAAGTTCTGCTTCCGAGAGATGCAAAGGTCCCTCGGTGATGCCAGATCACGATGTGATCGTGTTCAGAGGGGAATGAAAGGTACAGAAAACAAGTAACGTGTGATCTCCTGTCATGTCAGGGATGCTCTCTTCAGAGAAATGTATGTGTTGCAGAATCAATATGCTCTGAGGCCTGAGAGAGCCAAGGAAGACATACAGACCCGACCCCTGCACGAGACAGTAGAAATTAAATGGAATCATCTGGAGTAAGCAGGTTGTAAACATTCAGTATTAATGATCTGCTTCAGTCCCAAAGAAGATAGTCTTGGGCTTTGTCCAGCTGTATGCATGGTTGTTAGAAGACCCACTTGTTCCTTGATGGGAATTCCTCTCCCTTCCCGCTAAGGACGGAATGAGTACAGAACGCATAACCCTTGTCCCGGGGGTCCGTAAACCTTTTCTGTAAGGGTCCAGACAATATATATTTTGTGAGCCATACAATCTCTGCTGCAACAACTGAAGTCTGCTGTTGTCACTCAAACGTAGTTACAGATAATACATAGTGAATGGGAGTGACTGCGTTCTTACAAAACTTTATGTACAAGGCCAGGCACAGTGGCGCATGCTTGCAATCCCAGCACTTTGGGAGGCCCAGGCAGGAGGATCGCCTTGAGCCCAGGCGTTCAAGACTAGCCTAGGCAATAGAGTGAGATCTCATCTCTACAAAAAATAGAAAAATTAGCCAGGTGTGGTGGCACGTGCCTGTAGACCCAGTACTCAGGAGCCTGAGACAGAAGGATTGCCTGAGCCCAGGAAATCAAGGCTGTGGTGAGCTGGGCAACAGAGTGAGACCCTGACTAAAACACACACACACACACACACACACTTTATTTATAAAACCAGGCAGTGGGCCAGATTTTGCATAGGCTACAGCTACTGCCCCCTGTCTATCCTACTCCTCAGCTTTTTCAGGTGCACCAGTGCGTGCCAACTGGAGGCTGGGCTATTTTATGGCCACAGGGCAAAACTCTAACTTGGGCCCTTTGTCTGTTAGCCTGGGTCACTGGCTATGGTGAAAGTCAGAGCACTGAGGTTAGATACCAATTCAAGCCCACAGGCTCACCCAGGTATAAGGCACACTAAGTGGAGCTTGTGACGCTGCTAGTATTCCAATAAATGTTCAAATAATCTTTTCATTTAAGAATAGTTTTACAAAAATGGTGAAGGCCATAATGAGAATTTCTATGTGCCCATATGTCGACACATTACTATGAACTAAAAGTCCATACCTTATTCTGATTTCCCTGATTTTCATTGATGTCCTTGTTTGAGCTATTTTGTAGAACACTCCTCAGCTGGGATCTGTCCGATGTTTTTCTTATCAGGCTGGACTTCTGTGTGCTTTGAGGAGGACTGCAGAAGCGTCACTGCCATCACTTATATCAAGGGCACATCCTCTCAGATGACATCCATTGTTGAACTGACCCGATCACCTGTCAAGGAAGTGTCTGGCAGCTCCACTGTCAGGCTCCTCTTTCTCCCCTTTTTGCATCCTGTGCTCCTTGGAAGGAAGTCACTGGGCACAGCCCACACTTCAGAAGCAGGAGTCCTGCTCCACCTCCTTGAGGAAGAAGTGGCTACATCAATTATTTGGAGTTCTTCCGCACAGGAGATTTGTCTCTTCTCACTCTTACTTAATCATTTATTTATATCAGTATGGAATCACGAGCGTACCAGTCCGTTTTGTGTTGCTGCAACGGAGGGCCCGAGGCTGGATCATTTATAAAGAAAAGAGGTTTATTTTGGCTCATGGATTAACAACAGCATCTGCTGGGCTTCTGGTGAGGCATCAGAAGGTTACAATCATGGTGGAAGGAGGAGAAGGTGTGTCACCCGGTAAGAGAGGACGCAAGAGAGAGGCGGGGTGCTCTTTTAAGCAACCAGTAATAGAGTGAGCACTCCTTGGCACCAAGCCATTCATGAGGGCTCTGCCCCCATGACCCAGGCCCCTCCCACCAGGCCCCACCTTCAACATAGGATGGAAGGGGATCACATTTCAACATGAGATTTAGAGGGGACACCATCCAAACCATATCAGTGGGTATTTATTTTACTCTCTGGGTTCTAATCTAATTGTCCTGCTTTGGCCAATGGGAGCATTTTCCGTTGACCCCTGTGTCCCTCTAAGATACCCATAATTGTGGCAGCTTTGTTCTGGTTAGCACTTTCTTACCCTCTGGCCCCACAAGATGCTTCAACTCATCCCATCCATCTCTGACCTCAGTCCTAGAACCCATGTTCCTCCAAGAGGCCAGTTCCTTTTCTTGGAGAATGGCATTTGTTAGATGGAGACCTGGGCACTAGGTGTCTGTGGCTCCCTGGGTGTCCTGGCTGCTAAGCCTCTCAGATGACAGAGCCAAGGACACGTAGCGTGTGTTGCTGACCTGTGCACATGCACATGTCTATAAATACTTCTCCGAGCGACCATCTGTGTCTGTACTAAGCTCAACATGTGTTTACACTGACGTCTGCAGCTCGAATCCATTGCTCCCTGGACCGTTCCAGCCCTGTCCCCTTGGCTCAGTGGTAACCTGCCCCCACTACCTGCTGTCCGTGACCTACCCATGTAATTCCAGGATGCCTATAGAATGGCAGCTTCCTGTGGCTTCTCCTAAGCAGAAGTCGAGTGTGGGTTGGTCACGTGGTCTTCGTAGGAATACTATGGATGGTGACCAATGGTGGTATACCCAGGATGCATGCATGCATTCATTCACCAGTGAATGGTGGAGCACTGACTACTTACTGCATCCCCCTCTCCTGGGTTCCCTGCCTCACTGGCTGCTTCCTCTCTGTCCCTCCGGCAACCCCTCCCTGACCATCCTCTGAAGACTGGGCTGCCCCAGGGCTTGTCCCCAGTCCTCTCACCTCCCCAGTCAAGGAGACACTATTCCATCCTGTAGTTCCAACTATTGTCTAAAAACACTGACAGCCAGCCACATCTTGTCTCCAGTCTTGATTTCTCACCCGGGCTTCAGGCTCAGGGTCAAGTGGGTGTTTGATAAGCATCTCAAACTTGTGATAGCCAACACAGAACTCTTGGTTTCCCCACCCATTTTAGTGGTTCTGGTCAGAAACAGAGGACTGACATCACTTCTTCCTCTCTTCCCTCACCTCCTCAGCAAGGCCCTTCTGCCCCATCTCTGATTTACAACCCCAAGATGACCACTTCCCACCATTTTCACCTCCATCACCCTAGTCCAAGCCAGTTCTCTCTTCCTAGATCAACACAACATCTTCCTTGCTTCTATCTCTGCATTCATTCTTGGTCCCCAGTAGCCCAACCTCCCTGAAATTTAAAAAAGTAATTGTTTAAAATCATAAATATGGTGAGACATGATGGTTCACACCTGTAACCCCAGTACTTTGAGAGGTTGAACCAGGAGGATCACTTGAGGCCAGGAGCTTAAGACCAGCCTGGGCAACAGAGCAGGCTCATCTCTAAAACACAACAAAACTGTAAATGAGATCATCAGATCACTCCCCTTTCCCTGCTTAAATCCTGCATTGACTTCTGCTGCAGTTAGAATGAAAGTCAACCTCCCGCCCAGGCGTCCACATGCCCGGCCCCGGCCACCTTCCTCATCTCCTCTTGACCACTTCGCTCCAGTCACACTGGCCCCTTCTCTCTTCCTCAAGCTCATGAAGCTCATCTCCTCCAGGGCCTCTGCTGTTGTGGTTCCTCTGCCTGGGCAGCTCTTCCTCTAACCTGTGCATAGCCGGCCCCTCCCCTCTTCAGGTCTCCAATGCCACCTCCTCAGATGCCTTCCCCGACACCATCCTCCTCCAACCATCATCTTGTTTCTTTTCCCAACACACTCAGCCTTGTCCCCTGCCTCCATCAGCATTCTGCTCCCGAGAGTCGAGGCCTGGTCTATCTCTCCCCACTAAACCACCAGTAGGTCAAGCCACGCCACCAGTAGATGCTCAGGTAAATCCTGTTGAAAGAATTCATGACCCCCCCCCCCCCAAACTAAACTCTACAAAGCACCCTCTAGACCAGAGCTCAGAACGCTTTTTCTGGAAAGGGCCAGGCAGTAAATCTTTTAGGCTTTGTGGGTCGTATGGCAAGTCTGCCATTGCAGGGCGAAAGCAGCCAGGGACAGTTTGTAACTGAATGGGCGTGGCTGTGCTCCCATATGCTTTATTTACAAAAGCAGCAGAGGGCCAGGTTTGGCCCAGGGCCACATCTGCTAACCCTGCGCTAGCCTAATCTAAGCCTTGGACATCACCCATGTGAACCGCTCACAGGTGAACCACCATAAACACACATTCACTGACTGCCTGTTGAGTATCAGTCGTAGTCAGGTGACGCCTTCTGGAAACTGAGAGGCAGGAAGCATTTTCAGTAGGCAGCAGAATGTTCTTCCTCCGTATTCCTGCCTGCTCCAGTCCACGAGAAAGGCAGACAGCAAGCATGATCGACTCGGCTGTCAGCCACCCCTCTCTCTCAGCTGGAAGAGCAGGAAAACAGGGTGCAAACACAGCAGTTCTGGTTCCTGTCATCCTGCCAGCCGCCTCCCTTGCAGAGACTAGACAGGGAGGGGCAGCCACCATCTCCAGAGACATGACTCCACACAGAACTGGGTCCAGTGCATTCATCTTGTCTACAAAGTCCTCAAATTCCAAGTAGCAAATGCCAGAAGGGCTGCTTCATCCACACAGCAAAACAGTGAGATATTTGCTCATCTGAAAGGGTCTGTCACTTGGTGGCATCTTAAACAACCCTACATGAAAGGAACAGCAGAGGGGAGGAATTCAGATGTCCCTGGCCAGACGTAATGGCTCAGGCCTGTAATCACAGCACTTTGGGAGGCCAAGGCAAGAGGACTGCTTAAGCCCAAGAGTTCAAGACCAGCCTGGACAACATAGCAAGACCCTGTCTCCATAAAAATAAAATAAATTAGCCAGGTGTGGCAGCACTCGCCTGTAGTCCCAGCTACTCAGGAGGCTGAGGCAGAAGGATTGTCTGAGCACAGGAGATTGAGTCTGTGGTGAGCAGTGATCATGCCACTGCAATCCAGCCTGGATAACAGAGTGAGACGCCGACTCAAAGAAAAAGATCCCACCACTGTATCATAAAACATAAACACCTACGCTACTGGAAAGCAGGGAAGAAGGGGGTTCTATCATACCCTCCTCCCCAACCCCCACCAAGTCCCAGGGTAGGAGTCTTCTGGTCCCAGCCCATAGTAGGCCTATGGTAAGATGAGTTTCTCCCTTCTCTAGGCATATCATGGTCATGGTCATATGGTCATGGTCATTTTTCTAATGAAAAGAGAAAGTCAAAAGTGGGGGGTGACATTGATCAGGCCTCATCATCAGGTTTTGGAAGGAAGCAAAGCTGGCATCTGTTGGTTTTGCCCACCTGAGCCCTGGTTCCCCTGGGCAATGCAACACCTGGGCCACAGGGGCTGCCTGTCACGTGGGCGTGGCTCGTGTGTGGCCCCAGCGATTCTGTAGTTTGCCTATCTGTCCTTCACCAGCCCCAGGACAGACGTGAGGCCCGTGGGATGGAAGCCCTCCTTCCACTGGGCCTGCAGATGGGGTGACACAGGCCCAGTGCCACCTGCTCACAATCTTCCACAGAAGCAGCATGAACAGGCCCAAGCCATAAGCCAGTTTCCAAAACCCCACTCCTTGCTCCCCGCCACCACCCCTTCCATGGACGTGCACCCAGCATCTGCCTCTGCCCCTGCCTCTGAGAGCAGTGACTTCACAAACAGCTCCGGACCTGGTTCAAAGGCTGTGCCTGTCCATTTCTAGCAGAGTGGTCTTTTGGAAAGCTGAGCCTGAGAGAACCTGCATGGAGGAAAGCGAAGCCAGGAGATGAAAACTGAGCCTGGGTCCAGCCGTGCATAATGCCTGGATTTCTCAAGTACATCAACAGTGAAATGCCCTCATTTTGTTCAAGCGAGTTGTTGCTGGGTTTCTGTTACTTGAAGCCAAAAGAGCCTTAACTAATACACAACTAGCAACGTATCCATTTACTGGGAGTCTCTCTGTCACTGTCCATTCATGTGACAGACATTTACTGAGCTCTGTTCCAGTTACCTGATGTTGTATAAATTACGCTCAAAGTTTAGAGGCCTAATACAATTGTATATCATATTCACAGATTCCGTGGGTCAAGAATTTGGGAAGGCCAGGAGCAGTGGCTCACGTTTGCAATCACAGCACTTTGGGAGGCCAAGGCAGAAGGATCGCTTAAGGCCAGGAGTTTTGAGAACAGTCTGGCCAGCATAGCAAGGCCCCAGCTCTACCAAAAAAGCAAAAATTTGGGAAGAGCTCAGCTGGGCAGTGCTGACCTGAGGCCTCTCAAGTGGTGGCAGTCAGATGTTGGCTGGAGCTGCTGTCATCTGAAGGCTTAACCAGGGCAGGAGGATCCACTTCCAAGTGGCTCAGTCACACAGTGGCAAGCTGCACTGGCTGTGAACCAAGGGCCTTGAATCCTCCCACAGACCACCTGGGCATCCTCACGCAAGGCAGGGGGTGTCCCCAGCCCCAAAGTGCCAATGCCTGCTATGACATAACCCAAGGAGTCACATATCATCACTTACTTCTGTCACATACCCCTGGTCACAAAGGCCAGCCCTGATTTAGCGCCAGAGGGGACCACACTCAAGGGAAGTATGTGGACCACTGGGGGCCATCCTGAGGCCGGCTCCGTACCATCAACACCCACCATATGCCAGGGACTGGGCACACAGCCCTCCCCCCACTGAACACTCAGCCTAGAAAGAGGGCAACTAGCAAACTACATCCTCTCTGGTTCCTCCCAACTCTTCTTTTAGTGTGTGCTAGCTTTTAAGGGGCTGGGCACAGTGGCTCATGTTTGCAATCTCAGAACTTTGGGAGGCCAAGGCGAGAGAATCTCGAGGCCAGGAATTCGAGACCAGCCTGGGCAACATAGGGACACTCCATCTCTACAAAAAAACTAAAATAAAAAATTAGTGAAGGATGGGGGCATGCGCCTTGTAGCCCCAGTTACTCAGGAGGCTGAGGAGGGAGGAATGTTTGAGCCCAGGAATTTGAGGCTGCAGTAAGCTATGACTATATTACTGCACTGCAGCCTGGGTGACACAGCAAGACCCTGTCTCTAAAAATAAATAAATAAATAAGATACATTTTTAAAAAGAGAGAATTGGGTGTGGTGGCACGCACCTATAGTTTCAGCTACTTGGGGGGCCACAGCAGGACTGCTTCAGCCCAGGAGTTTGAGATAAGCCTGGGTCAAACCTGGGCAACACAGGGAGACCCCATCTCTATATAAAAAAGAAGAAATATTAGCCGGGGTGTTGGTGCATGCCTGTAGTCCCAGCTACTTGGGAAGCCAAAATGGGAAGATAGCTTGAGCCCAGGAGTTCACAGCTACAGGGAACTAAGATCATGCCACTGCACTCCAGCCTGGTCACACAGCAAGACCTTGTCTCTAAAAAAGAGGGGAATCTTGCCTATTAAGGGGCTGAATCTCAGTGCTTGGATATGTAACTCTTAGTTCCAGAAACAATGCTGATGGGACAAAGGTCCTCCACCTCCTCACTGCCAAGACCCCTCCACTGCACACTTCATTCCACGTCACTTGCCTTTGCTAACTTCACCTCACACCCGCCTCTCCTGCACGTGACACCCATTCCCAAAGCTCTGAGTCATCCCAGACAAGCTGGCGTGTGACAACATCACCTCACTTCATATAGCCGAGGCAGGGCAACATGGTGGCTAACAACTCTAGGGACCTGGGTCAAACCCAGTCTCCACTTGATAGTCGCGAGTTGGCCAAGGCTCAGTGTCCCTCCCTGTTAAATGGGGCTGACAGCACACCCTTCATGAGGTCACGGAGTTGATGTGCATGCAGGGCCAGCACATCCCTGGTCATGGTAGCTCAAGAAAGGGGCTTGTCCCTGCTGGTGCTCCATCCATAGACAAGCCCTGGCTTCCACCTCATTTCGTGAGCTTCCTTCCTCACCATCAGATCCTTAGTTACACACAAGGACCACCTCTCCCTCCACCCTCCTCCCAGGTCCTCCCCACACATGTGCAACCATGAGAGTGCACATACTAACACACACGGGTACCCACACACAGCTCTTCCCCATCCTCCACTTCTACCTCCAGCAAGAGTTCCAGAATCCTTGCTGGTTGGTGGATAAAATTCAAAACACAGAAAAGACTGAGGTGAAGCCGTCACCTTGGATTGGCCCTGCCCTGAAGTTCTCTGGGGTGTCCTCATCAAGGTTTTATGGTTTTTATGTCCACTTTAATAGGTGAGGCAGGGCTCAGTGGCTCAGCCTGTAATCCCAGCACTTTAGGAGGCCGAGGCGAGTGGATTGCCTGAGCCTGCAGGTTCAAGATCAGCCCGGGCAGCTTAGCAAGACCTCAGCTCTAAAATAAATAAATAATTAGCCAGGCAGGGTAGCACACACCTGTAGTTCTAGTTACTTGGAAGGTTGAGGCATAAGGACTGCCAGAGCCCAGCAGGTTGATGCTGGGGTTGCCATGAGTGTGCCACTGCACTCCAGCCTGGGCGACAGAGTGAGACTCCAACTTAAAAAAAAAATAGGTGAAAATGTGCAAGCAACAGAGTTCTCCAAGAACCCACCGTTTTAAACAGTTCTCTGTTTAATTCCTCAGGGAAAAAAAGTCGATCTCATAGAACTTTTGCACCATTCAAAACCCTCTAATAACATTAACATCTACTCCTCCCCACAGGAGGATCACAGTTCTGTCCCGAGACTGTCAGAAAATGGAGGGAAAAAAAATTATACACAATAGGCCCAACTTTCCAGTGTACTGAAATGGCACATACAAGTTCCCCCAAGGCCCAGGGGGACACATAGCCAGAGACAGGGAAAGGCTGCCACTTCCTGGCCACATCCGGAATTGGACAGAGCTGTTTTGACATTTAGTTGTATCTTTCACGAGCTCTTAACCTTTACACCATGTCAATAAAAACCCCATTAACATTTAAAAGGGATGTTTCTGGTGTCCACTTGGAATAAGAGTTAGAAACACTCCAAGAATTAGATTATGTATCACATCTGCCCCCCCCCGTCTCCTACACAGCTCATCTTCCTTCCACAGTGCCGACACCCCAAGAGCCACCAGCTGGGAACACAGCAGCTCTTTGGGTGGCCTCAGGAGCCAGGAGTCCCCCAAGCTGACACTCTGCACTGGCAGCAGCACGTAACAAAAACCTCCGCCTCATTTTTCTCTCTCCAGTCTTGGTCCTTAGGGGCCTGCTCAAGCATCACTCCAGGAAGCTCCCTTAAGCCCCCAGGTGGGACTAGAACCACTCTGCACTCCCATGGCTCCTCAAGTTTCTTCCATCTAAGAGTTTCGGCTCACTGCACTGCCCTCACCCATTTACTGGCTTGCCTTCTGCCCAGCAATGGGCCCATCTACCCATTCCCGCCTTGTTCCCCACTGAACACCCAGCAAGTGCCCAGCCCCGGGGATACAATGAAGGACAGAAGAGATGGGCCCTGGCCTCCCCACCCTCTGCAGTGCCATCCACTCCACTGTCTCCATATGCCCATGCCCATCACATATGGCACTCAGTAGATGGAGGGATAGATGTGTCCCCTCCTCCACTGCAACTTAGTGACTTCCTGCAAGAATGACATTCACTCTGTTCAGATGCAGAGAATTTCTGTGCAACACACATGAACCAGCTGCCTTCAAGCCTCGCCCAGACTATATACACATTTTGCTTAGGCAAAGTATGTTGCTTTTTGTTGCTAATGTTTAAAACTGGCAAGATTTCACATAAAACTCTTTCTTTCTGGTTTCTCTAGAAAAATGAACGCACATTCCCACAGAACTACGGTGAGCCAGAGACGAGTAACCCACCTCCTCAGATGCGGTGGGAGCTCTTCAATATACCACAACCCCCACTCTCCCCTACTATCTAGTACTGAGGCCAAAAGACAGCTGCCAGGACCACCATGTGCCCCAACCCACTTCACACAGGACTCCAGCCTGGCTTACATGCAGCTCAATGTGCAGCCGCAGGCTATGCCCCTGCCATCCAAGAAACACATTTGAGATGACCTACAACACAAATGAATGGGCGGTTTTATTGATTTTCACCTCCTAACATCGCCTCCTAGTAGTGGACACAGGTTGCTGTGATTTCCAGCAGGGACCTCGAATGCAAAGGAAAGTTAAGGAAGCAGTTAAACCCAGAAGGGACTTCAGCATGGAGCCCAATGCCATGTTTGCCGGAACTCTTCTTGCAAACGAGTGCTGAAGATTACGAACCATATTCTCACACCACCGGCATAGCTTAAATACTTCTTCAACAAAAATATTAATAATAAATTATCTTTGACTCAGAAAATAAATTCTGTTCAGCAGAGTGACAGGAGGGTCCATTCATTGCATTGCGCAAGGGGCCACGTGAAGGGGGCAACACAGGAGCTGATGGCCACGCCCACACCAGTGCGGGGCCAAAGCACAGGCTGAAGTTAGGTGACACATGCTTTACACTTCATCCCAAGGGCAGGTGGCGGCCCGCCGGCATCCCGTCCCAATGAGACTGCCACTTCCCCTCTTGTTCCTCACGTCCGCCTTGTCTTTTGTTTCTTGGCTTGTCTCTTTGCATCTTCTGGGCCACTGTTGTCAGAGGCTGCCTGGCCAAGCGCTCGAACTCCCTGCAGCCGACTCATCAACTGCCACAGCAATGGAATGAGCTGGAAAGAGAGAGAGTGAGAGAGGGGGACACCAGGAAACTTCTGCCCGGATGGATGGTGGCTCTCGCTTCTTCTTCAGGCATGGCCGGCACCCACCCAGTGCTGGTGGGGGGGATTTCAATTCTAATGAGAAAGGAAGGTCTCTGTACCAAAGGGTACAGAGACGGGCTGGCCTCCCGGAGCACACCCCCAGAGGCATTCTAGGTTTAAGGATTAGGAGAGATGTGACAAGAGGCTGACTGCCATGAAGGGAGGCCTAGGACTTGACCTGAGGCTTTCTCGGGCCCTTCTAACCCTAACATTCAGTGACTTCTGGAAACCTGGACATCCCTCCAGCTATGAGGACCCACTCTCTCTGAGATGCCTGCCTTCTCAGGAGGTCTCTGGATTTCCTACCTTGTCGTGGTTGTAGCCGGCCAGCAGAACAAGCAACGTCAGCGGCAGAGCAATGTAGGATCCTTGCGCAATGTCTTGCTCAGGCAGCTTCCTCTGCAAACAAGAGACGTTACATCTCATCAAAGTCCTACCTTCATCTGTTACCAAGACTGACACAGCCTGATCCACACAGCCTTTCCAACTGGCCACCCAAGGACGCCTAGGGCCCCTTGTGAGCCAAATTCTTGCTAGCCCAAGGAAGAGGCTGAAGCAGTTCAGACAAGTGCTGACATGAGTCTTCTGCCATCCAGGCTCCCTCACTTGGTTCTGAGATTCCAGTAACAGGCATCCCTCACTCTCTGAATGTTCACTACCTGCGCTAAGGAAATGAAGAGATGCAGATAAAAGGGAACCTTGTGGTTGAAGAGCAAGGGGGTCTCTGTTGAGGCCCTGCTACATGTAGAACTCAGTCCCACAAGGATGTATCACAAACCCACTGTTCTGCTCCCAGGACACACAGTTGGACAGCTGGTCCCAGAGAGCATGTCCTAGTGAGGAAGTGAAGCAGAGACTGCCGCTAGTCCTGTGGCCATTTTCCCTTTCTTCCACTAGAACTCCCTGCTTTTATCTGGGCCAAGCAGAAGACAGACCACATTTCCCAGCCTCCCCTGTAGCTAGGCACAGCCAGGAAACTCCAGGAACAGAAGCGGCAGGAGCCACACCCTGGTTGTACTCTAAAAGAGAAATAGTATGCCTTCCTTTTGCTGGCTGGATGGCATATGGCCAAGTGCCCCCTTCTGGAAAAGAGCAATGTGCTGGAGCAGAGCAACAAGAGGAGGGGCTGGCCTGGGTCCTGATACCTCGAAGTAACCACATGGTCCCTGGACTGCTCACTCCTGGACACAGCTGACACAGAAACCTCTATCTTGCTAAAGCCCCTGAGATTCTGGTTTCAAAAACATCAAGTGATAGCCCAACTAGCCCACTCTACTCCTAAAAGGAAACAGACAAATTAAATATGTTCAGATAATGATAAAAACAGGTTGATGAGCCACAGCAGAGTTCTTGACGGATGATACAGGGACTCCCATCTCAGGAGGGTCACAGGCCAAAACTATTTTATAACAATGCTAAGATGTATGTGCCCTTTTCACTCATTCTGCCACAAGTGTGCAGTGGACATTTCCAGAGGCTGCATGGCACGATGGCATCACACCACAGCTAATGGAAGCATGCCTTGTGGATTCTGGTGTTTCCAGCATCTGTTTTGATTTCTAATATGATAAATACAGATAGATATAATCTGTTGCGAACTATATGAACTGAGCTCTTTGAGACCCTCAAAGAAGGTCATGGGATCGGGAGACCTACACATATGAGAACTGAGAGGCTGGGGATGATAGCAGGGCCATACACCAAGATGTCCTTTAGGAAATGGAGGACTAAAGGCAGCAACAGACTTCCACCTCCAACTGCTCACTCCTGTCTTTTTTGGCATCTCTTAGATCTCAACCTGTTTTTCTTCAACATGAATACCTACTTAAAAGTTTAACTCAGTGGAAACTCATGGAGTAGTCATGAGTCAAGCCTTGAGTCCCAGGTCTTATTGGATGGCCTCAGGCAGCCATGTTAAGACTTGGTTGAAGCCAGGCTCATTGGTTCAGCCTGTAATCCTGTGCCTTGGGAGGCTGAGGGATTGCCTGAGCCCACAGGTTCGAGACTCGCCTGGGCAACTTGGCGAGACCTCATCTCTACAATAAATCAAAAAATGAGCCGGGCGTGGTAGCGCGCGCCTGTAGTTCCAGCTACTTAGAAGGCTGAGGCGAAAGGATCGCCAGAGCCCAGCAGGTCGAGGCTGCAGTGGTCGGAAGCGGCCACTGCACTCCAGTCTGGGTGACAGAGTGAGACTCCAACTCAAAAAAAAAAAAAAGACTTGGTTGAACTGGGGAGAGGAGAACCTATTCAGTAAATGGTGCTGGGAAAACTGGCTGATCACATGCGGAAGACTGAAACAGGACCCCTACCTATCACCATACAAAAAAATTAACTCTAAACTGTAAGAATCTTAGAAAATGCAGCAGACACCCTTATGGAAATTGGAACTGGCAATCAATTCCTGATCAAAACTCCAAGTGCCCATACCATAAGAGATAAGATAGACAAATGGGACCTCAACAAACTGAAAAGCTTCTGCAAAGCAAAAGAATCCATCAAGAAAGCAGGGAGACAGCCCACAGAATGCGAAAAAATATTTGCCAATTGTATATCTGACAAAGACCTAACACCCAGTATCTACAAGGAACTCAAGTGCACTGAAAACACATGGCCCCATTAAAAAGTGGGCAAAAGTTATGAATAGACATTTCTCAAAAGATATACAGGCAGCCAACAGACACATGAAAAAGTGCTTAGCCTCACTAATTATTAGAGAAATGCAAATCTCTCAGGAGGAAGCACTTACCTTGCTCTCCTCTGTGGAGACCTGGTTGGAAAGTGCCAGAGAGATGAGCGTGGACGACACTGCTTGCCTCTGCAAGGGGACACACTGTGACCCAGTGCTTCTGTGAAAGCCATGGGCAGCCATGGGCTGAGACATTCCCAAGGGCCCCAGCAGGAGACTCACCCGGGCCCAGGGACACACAGTGGTGGGAACGTAGAG
>CAUYQG010091854.1:0-13784 GCA_963574415.1 Tarsius wallacei
AACTGGATATAGGATCCTGCCTCAGGCCCACGGCCTGGCTGTATGTCACGGTGGCAGTGGAATCAGCAGCGCTCTCAGCAGATCTTGCTTGGAGAAGCTTCAGAGTCTGAAGTCGTGGATCGCCTCAGGCACGGGAGGGGCAATCTGTAATGGCCGCTACTGAGGCGGCGGCTGCAGCGGCTGCAGCAGCTGCAGCGGTAGCTGCTCTATCTGCAGCTTCAGGGTTGCCCAGATGGCCGTGATGTTTCAGCGGTAGTGAAGGCCGAGTTCCGCGTGGACAGTGGGCTGCCAACGATTGGATCCGCAGCCCCCAGAGAGACAGCTAGAGTCATTCCGCGTTCTCCCTTGCAGAGCGTCTCATAGACCAGGCTGTCCCACCGCCAACTTCTCTCTCCTCTTTATCTGCTCTTTAAGAAATCTTTCTTTCTGAGACTTGGAGAAATTCTCCTTAGTTATTTGTAGAGATTTTGTTGTTTTGTCTTTCATGTTTGATAGTCTATCCCCTTGAAATTTATTTTTGTGTTAGGTGTGAGTTAAAGGTTAACATGTATTTAATTTTTTCTAATTTTTTCAATGCCAATTGGTTCACTACAACTTATGGAGAAGACTGTTCTCCCTGCTTCTCTCCCCTATGCAATGCCTCTTTTCTCATAAATTATATACTTATATATTTGTTAATCTGGGTAGTTTATTCCTTTCATCAACTTGTATACTCTTGCATCAATATCAATTTTTTAAAGTTCTAATATTTTCTGATTCATGACATCTAATATTATAAGTCCTTAAAGCTTGTTGTTTATTTCCAAATTTTTTGTAGCTATGTGCCATTGGTATTTCAATTGTGTTAATCACTTATGAATTTCCACCAAAAAGGGGAAGAAAAGTATTCTGCCAGAATTTTGATTGTGATTGAACTTAGTCTATGATCAATTAAAAATGAAACCACACATTTAAATATTGCTGTTATGAAAGAAACAGCACTTCGTCTTCCCTTTATTTAGGTATTTTAAAGTTTATCTTAGTGATAATTAATAATTTTCTGTATAGAGTTCTTGCACAGATTTATCCCTGAGTATTTGATATTTTTTGAAGCTATGGTAAATGACATTTTTTAAAGTTTATTTTCTTTTTTTATATGTGCTATATATAAAGTTGATTATCTTATGCTGGCTCTGATCTAACTACCTTGTTAAGGCAATTTACCAAGTCTGATTTTTATTTGTAGATTTTGTAGATTTTTTTTGATATTTTCTAAAAATACCATTTTCAAATAATGACTTTTTTTCCCCTTTCAAACATTACATCTTGGATTGCTATGTCTTGCCTTACTACCCTTGCTAGGGTCTCCAGTTAAATATTGAATAGTACATATCTTCCTCTTAATCTAGGTCTTAGAAAGAAAACTTTCACATTTCATCATTAAGTATGAAGTTCTCTCTATGCTTCTTATAGAAACTGTCAGGCTATAAATTGTATTTTTATTTTTTAGGAGTAATGTGTTTTCATAATAAACAAGTGGTTAATTTTCAAACAATAAATTTTATTTTAAATTTGGCATTATCTACTTTGCATGTTACAATATATAGTAGTTTTTTCAACCCATTCATATTATTTTCTGATTTTAAGTGTGATATACTTTACAAAGGTAATTTAGAAACTTACATGAGGTGAAATTGTCATTGATATTCAGCATAATTTTATTAAGATTAGACCATTTACTTCAAAAATTTGACATTTGTTTATAGGCCAGGACTTAATCAGTTATTATAAACATTCTAGCTTGAAATAATTGTGTATTAACTAATGTTATTGAATGATCTTTTCTATATAATTACATTAAACCCAATTTGCTGTATTATTTACATAATATAAGTGCTTAATAATTTTTAAGTTGTTTGCTAATCAATAGGATAAATTTGTTAAAATGCTTCCTTACATTTATATATTTGGTTACTTAAAAATATTAATCAATTTTACTTTATACATTTTGAGACTGTTACCAAGTACATTCAGGTGTGTTATTTTGACATCCCCATGGTATATTGAAACTTTTATGCTTATGAAATGTCCTGCTTTATACTTAGTAGTGCTTTGTGCCTTGAATAATACTTTATTTTACATGAATATAGGTGCATTACTTTTCTTCTTGTTAATATTTGCATAGAACTTTTTGTATTTTTACATATATTTTCTTGTTGTCTAAGTCTTTAGTTGTGTCTCCTTTACACCCTCTCTTTAGTTGTTGTTCTTTCTATCTTTATTTTAACTTGCACTTACGATTCATAAAAACTTAATGTAATTACAGTAAATTAGAATTTAAATCTACAATGTTTTAAATTTTTCTGTTTTTAATGCCTATTTTGTTTCTTTTATTTTTTGTCTTTTCTTGAATTGATTAAATATTTCTTTCTTTATTTCATGATTTATTTTCTAAATTCTTGGAAGTTGACTATATTTTTCTCATTTATTTTTATTTTAATGATGTGGGGTGCAATTCAGGATTGGATATACAAATGGTCATTGTACAGGTAAAGTTCAGGCCTCACTTTGGTCCCCGCTTTGCCTGGTTTGAAATCAGGTACACTTATTGATGTTATTTGCCTCCCCCCTCCCCTGGCAGTTTCCCACTACTGCCAATCCCTTTCTTATAGTATTATTATAATTGTTCAGGATCTGCTAATGAGTGAGAACATGTGGTATTCAGTTCTTTCTTTTAACTTCATTAAAAATGAGCATGCATCACAACCTGGTGCAATAGTATTGGGGTAGAGATTTCAGTGTCTTATTTAAAGAACAGAATAACATATAATATCTGTGGACATTATATTTAAATGAGAATCCTTGCTCATTAATCCAACGTGCAAGATGTGCCCTTCTAAACATTAAAATACAAATTTTGAGAAAATACGTGTGCAGTTATTTTTGTATATACATGTGTGATGAATGTTTGAAATTTATCTTGAAAACCATTATAGACATTATTATCTTCAATGTATGGTGTGCAAAATTGAACTCACTGAGTTTAGATAATTTGCCATACTCATACAGTTAGTAGGTGATGAGTTTAGAATTCAATTCCTGTTCTCTGTCTCCATATCCAATCTATTCACAATTCAATATTCCATACTTGGCAATTGCAACATTAGATAATGATTTTTCCTTAAAGAAGATACTAGAAATCTCTAGGAATATTTTAAAAATCTAATTTTGACTAACAAAAGGTAGCTGAGTGAAGTGTATTTTGGAATTTCTTACTTAGTTGATTTTAATAGAATATTATTTAGTTATTGAATTGAAATTGTTTTTTCCTCATAACATAACATTTTAAGATTGTTTTAAATTTTATGCCTTTTTCTCATAGGGAGGTGTATAAAATACAATGCTACTCATCGACCTCATCACCCCCAAAATTTTCCAGGCAAAATGATTTTTCCAAATATAATAAGACAATTTATGATATACTGCTCCACTTGAGTGGAAAAATGCCACCTGGAATTAATTTAAGTCAATCTTTACCTGTGGATAACAATGAAAGGGTGATTCAACTTCATTTGCAACATTCTTCACTTCTGGACTTTCTCATGTAAGAGCCTGGATGTGCAAATTTAAGCATGTAATTATGGCTTGGGTAGATAAGCAGATGAATAAATAGATGGACTTTGATATTAATTTTCTTTTTACTGTGTGTGTGTGCGCGCGTGTGTGTGTATATCTCACATTGGAAAAATATATACTAGTTAATAGAAAATTAGCATTTTGTCATCTATTGGATTTGTAATCTAAGAGAATTTATATTTAACTTTAAAATGCATCCAAATCACTGAGAGGACTTGATAAAACAGTTTGCTGGCCCTTACCCACAGAGTTTAAAATGCTAATTTTCATTTATAACAAGTTTCAAGATGATGCTGATACTTCTGGTCCATGGTCTCTTTTGAAAATTCTGATCGATGACAAATACATAAATCCACTGAACAAAAAAGGAATTAAACCAATAAGCTTTATTTCTCAGATTACTGTCAGTATCATCTCAAATGACAGATACTGAACTTTTAGTCTGCATAGTTAGTCTTTTAATAATAAAGCAGTAAGTGTGTGAAAAATTCTATAAGTGGTTGATACAAATGATAAGAAAAATATTTGCTATGGTAATGTCTGTGTTCCTTGCAGAAATTAAATGGTAAGTTGTTAAGAAATGGAAAAGCAATGTTCACTAAAGTTCTGAGAAGAGGAATAGTGAATTTTTATTGCTTGTCCACTGAAATGCCTCACATCCATAGGCAGTATTATTACTCCTTCTTCCATGCTCCTGTACAACCAAAATTGCATTTACTACTTGTAATTATTTATGTAATAGGGCTAATATATTTTGAAGTATATCAATGTATTTTTCTTATTTGTTTCTTTGTTTATGGGATCTGCTCCCTAGTTGGCCAGAGATACTCACCTACCCCAGCATGAGTGGGGTTGGAGGGCAAGAAAAGGACTCTGATAGCAGGAATACAAATGAAAGATTTGTCACTCGGGTTTTTCTTTGAAAGTCAGGATTTTTTAGTTTCTAGCTAAACTATGTATTAAAAGCTTGACATGGAGCAAAGCAAAATATTTTCTTTCATTTCTTAGGCTCTCACTATCATAGTAATAACCAAAAGTTGAAGGGAGCTAGAAGTTTTTAAGTCAACGAAGGTGACTGAGTCAAGAACCAGGCAACCTGTTATGGAAGTTGCTGTGTTAGAGGAACCCCACTAACAAGACAGAATGGTGGCAGATAACTGGTCCTGAAGCCACAATGGAAAGGACAAATATATGAAGACTGGGGAGTGACTGATTCAATTATAGGAGACCTCTTGGTCCTTGATGGGGCTAAGAGAAGAGACACAAAATCCCCATCTCAGACATCAGCAGCATGTGCTCACATGACTAATAAGTTTCAGGAAGAGAGAAGAGGTGTTGCCAAGGATAGCAATAATCCAGAAATGCAGTCACAGCCCTGCATGTACAGATACAACAGTTCTCCCCTTTCTCATGTAAACCTGAAGGTGTGTTTGATTCAGGTTCTGAAAGGCATTTTACAATTGGAGGGCCCTTCTTTATCAAATAATATAAAATTCAAAATACAAAAATTAGATACATGGCTTCATGAATGTAAAGAAACTGAAATTAAAACTGTCTTTACTTTCCCAGGTGCTATCTTACATGGAGGGGTGTGTATGAAATTTATTCACGACAAATGTGCCTTTATTGTAAGGCATAAAGTTACAGGAAGATGCAAGTTTGCATTTTCTCTCTATTCTTCTACACTCATTCCAAATGGGATAAAGAGAAAGATTGTATCGGTTAAGGAAAATAGCACAAGTGTGTGAAAATTACATAAATCATTTTCAACTCCACTGCTTTATCCTTGAGTCAGTGAATTCCACTAATTTGTGATCACCTTGAGGGCAGAAACCACATCTCATTCACTCAGCATCTCTGACATCCGGGGCAGATGTTCATTGGGATTTTATTTTATTTTATTTTCATTTTCATTTTAAAGGTGTAGGGTACAATTCAGGGTTAGGTATATAAATGTTCATTATGCAGGTATCCTTGTTGATAAAGTGTGCCCCCCTCCCTGGCAGATTCCCACTACTGCTAATCCCATCCCCCTCCTGGCAGTTTCCCACTACTTCCAATCCTTTTTTTTATAGTATTATGATAATTGTTCAAGGTCTGCTTATGAGTGAGAACATGTGATACTCAGTTCTTTGTCTCTGTGATACATCACTCAGTATTATAGAATCTAAGTCTGTCCAGGTTGCTGTGAAGTTCATGATTTTGTCCTTCTTTATGGCTGCATAATATTCCATCATGTATATGTACCACATTTTTTTATCCAGTCCCCTTTTGATGGGCAGCATGGTTGGTACCATGTTCTTGCTATTGTGAACAACGCTGTGATAAACATACATGTGCAGGCATCTTTCACAGAGATTTTTCCTTTTGAGTTTGTGTGGTATAAGGCAGAAAACTTTGAAATTGGGTATCAGGGCAGTCATATAAAAATGAGGAACATATTGTAAACTGTAAAAATTAGGGGTAAAAGAAAAACAGGTAAAGAATTTGCATTTCAAAATGCAAATGAGAGAGTCTAGCAAATGAGAGGATCAAGGTGGAGAAAGGTTGTGTGTACTGTCAATTTTAAACGTTGAACTATATTTATAATATTAAACTATGAACTATTAAAAAGAATTTTAATAATTAAGGCATTTATTCTATCATACCTATATTAGTCTGCTGGGGCTACCATAACAAAATGACACAGACTGCGTATCTTAAGCAATGGATATTTGTTTTCTCACAGTTCTGGAGGCTGGTAGTCTAAGATCAAGGTATTGGCGGGGTTAGTTTTATCTGTGGTCTCTCTCCTTGGCTTGCAGGTGATCTCTTTTTGCTGTGTCCTCACATGGTCTTTCATCTGTATTTACATGCCCCTTTAGTCTCGCTGTGTGTTCAAATTTCATCTTCTTATTGGAACACCAGCTTAATTTGATTTGGTACTACTCTAATGACCTTATTTTACATTATCCTCCCTTTAAAAGACCCTAATTCCAAATACAGTCGCATTCTGAGGTACTGGGATTTACAGTTTCAGCATATGAACTTTGTAACGTGACGTGATTCAAACAGTTACAATACCATATGTTTTGTATTAGAAACAATATTACATAATTGGATGTTATCTTTTGCAAAAGATTTTGTATGGATATATTTGCAATAATATGTTTCTTGTCATTTGTGTCTGTTATAGACTGAATTGTATCACATCTCAAATTCTTTTTTTTTCCTTTTTTTAAATTATAAAGATGTAGGGTACAATTCAGGGTTAGGTATACAAACGTTGATTATGCAGGTACTCTTGTTGATGAAGTATGCCCCTCCCCCTAGCAGTTTCCCTCAACTGCCAATCCCACTCTCCCCATCTCAAATTCATATGCTAAAGTCCTAACTTGTCATTTATGTCTGTTATGAACTGAATTGTTCCCCATCTCAAGTTTATATGTTGAAGTTCTAACTCCCAACGTGATTGTTATTTGGATATAAAACCTTTAAGGAGGTTATTAAAGTTAAATGAGGTAGTAAAGATGGGACCCTAATCCAATGGAACTGATGTCTTTATAAGAAGAAGAGACACCAGACCTTTTGCCCTCTCTCTCTTGCTCTTTCTGAGCACAGAGAAAATGTTATGTGAGAATGTAGTAAGCAGGTGGCCAGCTACAACCCAGGAAGAGATGTCTCCCCTGAAACCAAAGTTTTGGCACCTTGACCTTAGACTTTCAGCCTCCATAACTCTGAGAGAATAAATGTCTGTTGTTTAAGCTAATTAACCTGTGGTATTTTGTTATGGCAGCCTGAACTCGTCATTACATTGCCTAATTTTACCTGATACAATTTCATTTGGTTATAATTAATAAACATTTTATGATGTGATTTTCATTGAAAAAATAAACTTTTTATGATTTATAATTTTCATAGTATGAAACTAAAATAGAAGCAAAATATAAACATCTTGTGCCCTACATTATAACTATAAAGTAAATATCACAGGAATATAAACTTCTATAGCTTTTTAAAAAAATTCTATTGAGTTTTTAAGTAAACAACTATTCACCAAAGTAAATATGAGGTGGCACTCCCCAAAATGAAATTTATTTACAAAGAATTGGGTATTTATTCTTACATGTTTAACTTCAGTTACCTTTGAAGTACTCTCCATGTGATGCAACACACTTATTGAGACACTTTTTCCACTGTTCAAAATAGTTTTTGAACTCATCAATTTTAATGCCTTTTAGTGCTTCTTCTGTTTTTTGTTTCCCTTCTTCCATATGGGCAAAACGTTTCCCTTTGAGCACTTTTTATTCATCCGGGGAAACAAATTTTTTTTAAAAAGTTACTTTGGTGAATAAGGAGGGTGGAGCATAGGGGCCATGCCATTTTTGGTTAAAAACTGCTGAACACTCAAGCATGGTGTGGGCAGATGCACTCATAAATCAGCCATCACGAAATTGGCAAACGCGTTGAAAGAATCTCCAAAGCAAATTCACTGGAACTGAACGCAGCCTCATAACAACACTAGCTGCTACACTGATGCCGACGGATTCCTCGAACACTTACCTAGCGGTTATACTACAGTGTTATGCTACAAGGAGCCTGCCCTCCAAAAAATAATTCCGGGTTTTGGGGTCCTCCTCATACTTAAAAAAGAAATTCACATCTCCTTATAGCTAAATTTAATTCCACTTTTGATTTTCATATATTTTGTCTTTAAGAACTTTATGTCCTTCTTACTTACACATGACCATTATTATATCTTATTTAGTGGAATTACACCTAAAAATGAAAATATTTCAAAGAAACATTCTAAAAAGTGATCCTGGAAGAGTGCACTGAACTGGGGTTAAAGGAAATTCAGGCTTATAATCCAGCTCTTCTGTACACCTGTGACCTTGCACAAATTATATCACTTATCTTAGCTCTAAGTTCAATATTTCCCAAATTGAGGATGATCACTCTCATACTTACTTGATCGTTAAAAGAATTAGAAATAATAAAAGGTGCATTAAATGAAATATAATAGGTTATTGTTATTGTTGTTATTAATTTAAATACAAAGAACTATGGTCTAAGGCTTTCATATGTTAAGATATCTATTTAAGTTATTCCAATATATTAACCTCTTGTGACATATTGAAAACTAACTTTTGTGATGTCACTATCATGGAAATAGAATATTTATTTTAAAAAGAATTATTTTATTAGAAATGAATGTATTATTAACTTGAAAAATCAGAAAGCCAGTATTTATCAATTATGTCTTCATATTTATTAGATGGAATGGGAACTTTATTTGAATTTTTATAAATTTAAAATAGAAAGTACAGGAGTTTTAATTTTACTGCTTTCTACTTTTGATTCTTAATGATGGATTCCATCCTTAGTGCTAATTCAATAAGGCAAAAATTTGAATGTGTTTATTTCAGAATGTTAGTTCTGCTCTTAAAATATAATGAAATATTAACTGTAAACAAAAGAAGAAGCTTTAGATACTTAAGCAATTTCATATGATATGTATACTGTGGAAATCAAGCAATTTTGTGATAGCCTTATTAAACTATGGTACTTGTGATCGCTCTGTTTTTCTTGTAGGATTCTTGTTGGGACAGCTCCCAAAGTGTTGACATTAACATGGGTCATTTCTGTTTTGACATTTTATGGTGTGAGGATGCTGGTGCGGAAGAATAATTTTGACATTAAAACCAAGCCACTTGGATTTATTTGCTCTTTATCAGCAAATACATGCCTGTCAGGATATGTTGACTGTGATAAAATTATTTAACATTTAGAAAGTGGCAGTACGGATAATAAAATTGGGTCATTAATGCAAGATACGTGCTTATGTTTCATCATATAAATAAATGTATTAAAATTTAAAATAATAATAAAGCAGTAAAATTAAAACTCATTCATTTCTAACAGAAGAATTGTTTTTAAAATGGAAGTTTCTAGATGAGGACTTATTTTTATAAGCTTCCCCATTTAAATTTGATGGGACAGTGGGTGACGATTTTTGTACAAGTGAAATATCTGTGCAATAAATGAGACACTTATTTTTAGAGATTAAGTTAGACTATTTTAAAAAACTAACTTTTTGAGATTATATTTAGAATTTAATAACTCATTACATCTAGTTTTGATCTATTCAATGTGAAATCAGAATAAATGTTCAATTAGAAAACCTAGTGTGTAAAAGTGTAACCAAGTCAATTATGAACTTCAACTCTCTATAAAACTACTGACAAGACATTAAATCTATTGATAACACAAAAGTAAATACTACCTTATGGAATGATAAAGTTGGGCCTAGAGATAGATTCAAAATAAAAAGAATGAAATAAGTCGTGATAACAGTGTCAGACTTTAAGATGCAAAAACGCATTATTCATCCTCAACTTTACCTAGGGTCTGGTCTCTAGAGGACATTATGGAATATTTAAATAAATGACATGTAGTCTCCCTCCTTAAGAAGCTTCCATTTTAATGGTTTCCTAATAATGTTCCTTCAACTCTCAGTAGCTATTGATAGAAGTGATCACTTTCTCCTGATAGCCTATCTTGGCTTTGGTTATAAGGAAACATGCCCGTTTCTTTATATATCTGTGAGTTGTATGTCTTTGTTTCACTATACAGATTTTCATCCTAAGGGGAATATTGCCTTATTGCCTTCTTGACACAGACTTTAGGTTGGCTATTCTTGCTGAGGAGTAGTGTTACATTAAAATTAGATTTTATTTAAACTACACTAATTTGAATACAATGAAGACTCATAAGTGTAATGTACATGAGGATTAAAAAATTGAAGAGAAAGGATAATGTTTTATTTCCAAACAAAGAAACTTTATGTAGGCAGTATAATTTTTTATGCAAGCTTGTACTGTCCTAGGGCCATGTCAAACTTCACTGTGGTCACTGCTTCCACCCCATAAAAATTCCCTTCTGGCCGGGCTCGGTGGTTCAGCCTGTAATTCTAGCACTTTGGGAGGCTGAGGCGAGTGGATTGCCTGAGTCTGCGGGTTCGAGACCAGCCCGGGCAACTTGACGAGACCTCATCTCTACAATCTCTACAATCAATCAAAAATTAGCCGGACGTGGTAGTGCAGTTGTAGTTCCGGCTACTTGGAAGGCTGAGACCGAAGCCCAGCAAGTGTATGCTGGGGTGGCCATGAGCGTGCCACTGCACTCCAGCCTGGGCACCAACTAAAAAAAAAAAAAATCCCCTTCCTTATTTATCTCTTCTTATTCATTTGCACTTTCTTTAAGGTTTAAGTTTTCAGAATCCTTTTAAGCTTTTATTCTATTTTTTTCATTTCCCCACTTCTCAGCAATCAACAGGACAGTGAATTCTGAGGTTATCTCCAGAGTTGAGCACTAAATGTAGGATTCTCTCTGTTAAACACTTATTTGTGAGTAGTGTTCCTTTAGGAAACACTTGCCAAAAGGGTACTATATTTCTACCCAGTGGTTCTGAGGGTGATGGATATTTATATGAAGAGTTTGATAAAATTATTTTAAGAAATTTAACAGTGAAAAAAGTATGCATAATGTCTTAAGTGTGGTTAAATTATATACATATAAATATGTGTATATAAATTCATTTAATAACATAAATAAATACTTGCTGCTTAGGATATACTGCCACAAGTATACATAATCAAAAAGTCCACAATTTTTGAATATTCACTTTAGGAAAAATATGTAATAGATTACTTTGTGTTTAAAGTTTTTTATATTCAGGCCTAAGTGTTGGTCGCCACTCAATAAACATTGGATAACTGATGATCTCTCTATTAGATGTTTTATCATATTCAAAATTTTTCCAGATTTTTCTTCTATTTTGTAATCTTATAGCAACTACAAAATAGTTGCTGCATTGACTGTAAAACGAAGCCAAGCACATAAGGGTTAATGAGGATGATTACAGGCATTTAGTAAGTTCTTTCTCATTGATCAAATTATCTAATGGAAATATCATAGACACTTCATAGACAATTCATTATTAAGGAAAGTTCTAAAACTTAATTATATAAGTTTTAAATTTGAAAATTAAAATTCAATAAAAACAAAAATATGACTATTGAAATTATTTAACTGAAGGTCAATGTGCATGATATATGGATAATGAATACTATACTATCATAATTTGTGGGCTTTCTTAAAAATTGCAGTACTCAAGGAGGATGTGTTTCTCATATACTGCCAGAATTTCTGTTTGAACCAGAAGATTATAAGAAGTGGATTGAAATTGCGGTAAGTAAACATTATTTTTAGCAACAATCTACACAATTATTATTGTGGGTACTTGTCTTTGTTTTTTGTGAAAATATACATTTCAGAGTTCTTGATTTTTATATATGAAATATTCTTAGTCTCATGCCTTTCTGGACAACTCATTTTGGGGGACATTTGTCTAAAAATCTCTATGGAGTTCCTATGCAAAAGTTATTACATGGCTTTTAAAAATATATAAGTAAATCCTTCTTTGGAGAATTTATAAATGAAGAATGAGGTGGGGTTATGTAAATTTAGTTCTTAAAATAAACTTTTAGAATACATGTCTTTCAACAAAATATTGCTTTAATTTCATCACTACATGCCACTTCTCTTCTTCAGCTTAAAGGAAAAACAGAAAGAAATTAAAAAAGAAATACATAGCTTTGTCAAAGTATGCAGGTAATTTTATGGAAGCATATTGAGAGGGGAATTGTTTTTAAGGAGACTGCAGGTTTTGAGGTAACTCTACTTTAGTTGTGACAGTGTCACTTTCCTTGCCCTGTGACATGAGTAGGAGAGCCACATGCCTGCCCGTTCTTTGGCACTGTACTGGGGTCCTGTTGCTTAATCCATGGGGGTGTGACTCCGTCTGGGCACAGCATTCAGAAGAACTTTGCATCTTGTGCTCCTATTTCTACTACAGAGTAAGCTACTAGATGCATTGAGTGAATAAATCTATGGCCTAAATGAGAGACTATGTGCTCCAGCATGTTACCTGTATTGATAGTTTCTACTATTAGCACATGGGGAATTAGAGCTCTTGATTATTCTATAAAAAGGGTATGCAAATGTTTTGTAAAAAGAAAAAAAAATTGTATGCTAAGTAGTTAAAATTTGGGGCTTGTATTTGCTTATATGCTAATTAATGTTGTGCTATTTTATTTTTTGAAGTCTCCCACTAATACCATGCCTGTGAATTCCTGTGTACCTAAAGAAAAGTGTTCTGTTGTTATAGAAATGACTATGTTTGAAGCCTGTAGTAAACGGGCATGGACAGATGTATTTCTTCAAATATACAAGGTAACATTTCCACGATTGTTTGCTGCTGTTTTTAGGTTGACTCACATGAATAGTGTATTCATTAAAATATAGACAATGTTGCTATGAAATATTCAAATCACAGTGGCTTAAATGAGTTTTTTTTTTCTTTCTTGTGAAACTACTGAGAAGTGAGTGGTTCAGAGCTGGTGGAGTGTCTCTTCTATTCTCAATTCTAGTTTTTCATCTATGGATCTGATTTCTCTGAAAAAGGAAGAGCAGGTAAAGGAATACTGGAAGGCAAGGATATACCTTTTAAGGATGTGACCTAAAAAAAGTGTCATTTCCATTTCAAGTTTCATTGGACTGAATTTAGTCATATATACACACCTAGCTGCAAGAGAAGTTGAGAAATATACTCTTTAAAATACATAGCTACAGGCATTTTCTGGTACTAAAAGGAAGAACTACAGAGTAAATGCTGGTGAAAATTATGGTCTCCACTTCCACACAGTAGACTCTTGCTATAATGTGATATTTACTAAGATTCATACAACTATAAGTAAAACCAGGTTTTGATGAAATTTTCTAATTTACTTCTTGCCAAATTGCATTTGTGGGTAGATTGAAATAGCATAGATTATGCCTGCACCATATCTTTATCGCATAAACAAGTCCTGGTTTCAGCCCAAGAATCTTTCCCTAGGTTTTCAAATGTGGCACTTGCACCCTAGGACCAATGGAGGCTTTTGCTTTGTTTTCACACTTTGCAACCACAGATGGGTGAGCTGAAGGACTGTGAGTTAGAATAAGAAAGCATAGCGCGCGCCTGTACTTCCAGCTACTTGGAAGGCTGAGGCGGAAGGATCGCTGGAGCCCAGCAGGTCGAGGCTGCGGTGGCCGGGAGCGGCCACTGCACTCCAGTCTGGGCGACA